>VZSZ01001415.1:0-10577 GCA_013398815.1 Ibidorhyncha struthersii
ACATCTGCCCATTCCTTTGATAGACCTGTTTTTCAGTAAACAGTAATCGCTCCTAGCTGAACTCATATGCCCAGTGTGAAGAAGAAAAGCAAAGGTGAGGTCATCTAGGAACCACACCATTCACATCCAGGAGTGAAACAGCTGGACCTTCCTGATGAGAGTGACCAGCTCAGCTCTTTGGCCGTCCCTTTGATGTAGAGCTGACGTCTGTATGACTTGGGCAAGGATTCAGCCACAAGCACTGCTGAACAGGGTCATCATCACAGGCTTCACTGAATGCACATATGTCAATAGGTACACGTTCATGCACAGCAGCTGCACACGCAGGGACACACACAAAGGCCATTGTCCTTAGTGGGAAACCAAGGCAAACCCAACCCAGCCAAACCCAACATAGACACATCCAACCCAGCACAGTGCAACTCAACCCAACCTTCCCAAACAAACCAAACACAAACTCAAAGAACATCTCCAAATGAAACAAAATCAAATCCAAATGCGTCTCCTCTTCGTAACTCTTCTTGGGCAGGAGGTATTCTGCTTTCCGATGCAGGAAGGACAGGGTTTGAGTCCTGGCTGAGCCTCTGCCTTCCCCTGGGCTGCAGCAGTCCTGCCCTGGTGGAATTGTCAATCTTGAGGGGTACAGGAAGGGTAAAAGGTAGAGGCATGACCCTAAACCTTAGAAAGGCAAACTTCTGGCTTTTCAGGCCGCTACTTTGTGGGAGCCCTTAGGAAACTACCCTCACAGACATGAGAGCGAAGGAGAGTGGGGAGGTAATGAAAGATATCTTTCCTAGGCGCAAGAAGCTCCCAGTCCCACCATGCAAGGTCATGCAGGGGAGGCAGGAGGCCAGCTTGGCTATGTCAAGACCTCTTAGCCAAACTAAAACACAAAACCAAATTGCTTAGGCAGTGGAGGCAGGGATGCACATCCTGGGGAGATTATAGGGATATGGACCGGGAGTGCAAGGAGGGGATCAGGAAAGCCAAGGCAGAGTTGGAGCTGAACTTGGCTGGGGATGCGAAAAATAACAAAAGTAAGAAGGGTTTCTTCAGGCCCATAGTACAACAAAGGAAGATGAAACCATACCCCCGTGATGAGCAAAACGGGAGACCTTGCTACAACTGACGTGGAGAAAGCAGAGGTATTCAACAACATTATTGCCTCGGTCATCACTGGCAAGTGCTCTAGCGATGCCACCTAATTCACAGAATCCAAAGGCAGGTGCTGGAAGAATGAAGTACCACCCACCGTGGGAGAAGGTCAGGTTCGAGACCATCTAGGGAACCTGAATGTGCACAAGTCCATGGGACCTGGTAAGATGCACCCGAGGGTCCTGAAGGAATTGGCAGATAAAGTTGCTAAGTCACTATCCATCAGATTCGAGAAGTTGTGGCAGACTGGAGAAGCTCCCTGTGACTGGAAAAGGGGAAACATAGCCAGCATTTTTAAAAAGTGGCCAAAGGAAGACCTGGGGAAGTACAGGCTGGTCAGTCTCACCTCTGTGCCCAGGAAGACCGTGGACCAGATCCTCCTGGAAACTACATCAGGCACATGGGAAACAGAGAGGGGATTGATGACAGCCAGCATGGCTTCATGAAAGACAAATTGTGCCTGGCAAACTTAGTGGCTTTCTACGATGGGTTTCAAACATTGGTGGATCAGGGAAGAGGCATTGACGTCATCTACTTGTGTGAAGAATTTGGTACTGTCCTGCACAACATCCTCGTCTCTGAAATGGAGAGACATGGTTTTGATGGGTGCACCACGCAGTGGATAAGGAATAGGGATATTGTTTCTGCCCTTCTGTAGTTGTTGCGTTAAGGTGCAAATCACCTTGCATTTTACTACTCCTCACCGAGGTGGGAGGCTAGGTATGGCTAGGTTTAAATTCTGAGTGATGTCCAATTCACCACTGTCAGTCCAGTCACGTTTGATATATTAAACTGTTACCATTCCGGATACACTAATAGTGGACTGCAGCTTCAGCCTAGTCATGCTCATGAACTAGCACAGCCACTCTTTGGTCACGTTCAGTGAGAAACCCAAACGACTAGCTTCTTTTGCAGTTCATTTTTTTTGAGCAACAGATATACAGGTTCTTGCGGATTGCCGATGATAAATACACTGTTTTCAAAGCACGTGCAAATAACAGTATTGTTAATTATACAAAATGTGCAACAAATTTATAAACCATACAGTCTGGCTATAAGAGTAGGAAAGAGACTCTCTAGAGAGATTTGTAAGTTTTCCAAGGAAGCACTTGGTATGGTCTAAGTCTTACCCAAAGGAGTCCCTATGGGGGGAAAGAAAGGCTCAGCCTGTCGACTGGTCCCGGAAGTCCAAGGCAGTCTTTGATGGAGTCCTTGACTTGTTCACAATGGTGTCTTCCCTGATATTCCCCCACTCTTGGGCTATTTTTATACTATTTCTTACTTTCAAGGTGGAGTTTGAGTGACTCCAGTCATAAATACTTTATTATGATTGGTGCAAAATTCTCTCATTTCACATTTAAAGGTATAGTTTATGAAAAATTCAGGGCGCACACTCAAGAAGGAGTGGTCACACCTTGGAGGCAGGTAGCCTTTGGGATGGAGGTGTGTTTAGGTATTATAGTGACATTATAATGAGCAAAGTTCACACAAAGGACAGCATTTCGTCAAAATGTGATAAACTGTTGGCTCAGGGTAGTAAGTATGCAGCTTATCAGTTCCATAGGACTATCTCTTTCCCATATCTGCTGTAGTATCACAGGGCTTGGCCATAGGATCTCCATCCCACTCCACCCCCATGTTACTTTGCAAGCAATATTGTACAAGGAATCGCAGTTTTAGTGGATTCTTCGCATACCAGCTGTGGCTGTATTCTACCCTAGAAACCTTTTGATTTTGTACCTTTCCTTCATGTGCGAACAATGCTGTATTTTTGATCATTTTAGTAGTTATTCCACAGTAGTGTAGAGTTGTAATTCTACTGCTGGTCTAGCTCACTGCTCTCAGTCTCTGTAACTCCACCATTTCATTGTCACTTCTGCCAAGGCTGCCCTCAGCATTCTTATCCTCCGTCCCTTCCTCTTCGCTTGTGCATCAAAGGCCCAACAGAGAATTTTCCCTATTTGGTTTCTCAGCCATGTGCTTCAGGAAATTGCCTTTAATCCATTCCAGAAAGTGTCTGGACTGCTTGTCTCCAGACATCTTGCCCTTCCGGTACACATTGGGGTGGTTCAAGTCACACGTGAGTACTCAAGCCTGTGACTGAAAGGCTCTCTCCAGCTTCCCTAAGAAGGCCTCCCTCACCTCCTCTTCTTTATCGGGTGGTCTATAGAGGACCCCTACAACAACATTGCCTGGGCTGATCTGCCTTTTGGTCCTTACTCAGAAACTCTCCACCAATTCATCACCAGTAGCAGAGAGAAATGGCACACATTCAAGCCACTTCTTCGTACAGAGTGAAACCCCTCCTCCTTGCCTTCTCATCCTGTCTTTCCTGAAAAGCTCATATCCCTCCACTGCAGCACACCAGTCATCGGAACTGCCCCTGTCATGTCTTCTCAGTCCTAAAGAGATTATAGCTCTGGACTGTGCACAGACTTCTCATTCCTCCCGTTGGTTTCCCATGCTACACACACTTATGTACAGGCATTTGAGACGGGCCTCGAGTCATGCTGCTTTTGCAGAGGAAGGGAGAGATCCTTCACTGTGTCATGCTGTCCCCAGGACAGCTCTACTCTGCCCTTGTGCTCTCCCTTCTCTGTAGGTTTTATGCTGCCTTTCCCTGACGTGCGGAAAGAAGATTCCATAACCGGGGGGATTATGAAGTACGTATGTTTTATTCAGTGCTGTGCAGCACGGGGGGTCATCCCACCACAATCGTGCGTGCCTAATGTGAAGCAAAACTCTGCATTTATGCTACTAACTTATACATATTCGATATATGTTACAAGACGCCTATACATATGCATTACCTATCCCCGCTTCCCATGCAAATCAGTTCTCCACCTATTTGAGTCTGCACAGTATCCCCTCGTGGTAGTTGTTAAGGGTTGTAGTGATGAAGTAAAGGATCTCCTCTTCATCACCGCGAGTAACCTGTGTCTCCCAGGCATGCTCAGATCGTTCCTGGCACTTGGCCATATCGCAGGTCTGTTTTCAACCGGTCTTCGTAGTCTTGGTTCCCGTTTTGAGTGCTCCATGTACCGCTTCGTGATTGTTTGAGACCAGTCATCCAGTTTAGGACTGGCTCCCCCAAACTACCTGTTCAGCCAAGCTAAAAACATTCATCATGTTTAATATTTCCCTACAGCTATCCCTACGCTAGCATTCACTTTAAGCTCCCTGTCTCATTCCCAAGCATAGCCAGTTCAAAGGCTTCCTGATCAGGCTAGCAGGCCTGTTTCCCAAATCTTGCTGCACTTTGTCAGATGTATCCCATCCCTGCCCAGCAGCTGTTGTTCCTGAGGGAGCATGTTGTTCCTTTAATTCTCAACAACAACGCCCTGCCTGTGGCACCAGCCACACAGCTAGGTCCTGACCCAGTGACTGAATCCGTTTCTATTTGAGCCTTTCTCCACTCTCTGGCAGAGTGGAAGAGAACACCATCTGAGCTGCCATGACTTTCCCTCTTGCCCCTGCACTAGGTTGTCACCCTTGATACACTAGATATCCACGTTGGGGAGGCCACTACCCCTACTGCCTTGCTTCTACCCTTGGCTCCCAGCTTATCTTCCCTGGCAGAGCAGCCATGAGCAAGCACTGCACAAAGGCTTGGGCACAAGCTTCAACCTTTTGGCTGTGAAAGGCACGAAAGGTCTTGCGGTAGCCCCGGGGCCATCTGGCCAGGAGCTGCCTTCCTTCAGGTGACACGAGCCCCCCTTAATGTGATCAGCAGCAGCAAAGGCTGTTTCTATTTGCTGCTGATCCCACAGTGTAACTCTCTTCTCTTCTGTAGGCAGCTCCCCTCCTTGATTGCCATCGGCATCCTTTGTCCCTGAGCCCATAGTCTGCACTATTCTTGCTCAACCAGAGGCAGGGTGAGGAATGGAATTGGAGTGTGGTGCTGGAAACAGGGGGAAGGCTCACCCAGGACTCAAACCCTGGCTTTTTATGTCAAAAAGTGGAATACCTCCTTCCAGAGAAGAGTTACAAAGGGGAAGTGCAGTTTGTCTGAAGTGGCTAAGTTGATTTAGTTTGGAATGGTATTGTTTGAGATCATGTTGGGTTTGTTCGGTGTCCTGGTTCCAGCAGGGATGGGGTTAATTTCCCCAAGGAGCCTGCAGGGGACACAGGTATTCCATACCATGTGAGCCATGCCCAGGCTATAAGGGGGAGCTGACCAGGTGAGGTAGCAGTAAGTTGCGGCTCAGAGGGGGCTGGGACAGTCTGGGTCTGGTTGGTGAGCGGCGGTACTGTAATCACATTTGTATATTCTTTTATTGATGTTACTGTTTTTTCTCTTTCCTTTGCTGTTCTGTTAAACTGCCTTTATCTCAACCCACGAGGTTTGTCTTTTTATTCCGATTTTCCCCACAGCTGTGGGGCTTGAGTGAGCAGCTGCATGGTTCTTTGTTGCTGGCTGAGGCCAAACCACAACATTCGGGAAGGTTGGGTTGGATTGCACAGCACTGGGTTGGATGCAGCCGGGTTGTGTTTTGCTGGCTTGGTTGGTTTGGGGTTTTTTTTGGGGGGTGGGTGAAAGCCTGAGTGCTTTTCACATCATGGAGCTGGGTGGCATTGCCAGGAGCAAACGGTTGCCGAAACAAAATGGTGTGCACCTGCCACAACTGCAAAGCTGTGGCTGAAACCCAGGACGGAAGTGACAAAACCACTCTATGTGGGCACCTACACCCAGACTAACCTCCCAAGAACTGAAAGAGCTGCTGAAACCCAAACTTGCACGGAACTCCAGAACCTGGAAGTTCCACTAGTGTGTGAAGGCAGAGGTGGATGTCTTGTGTTCAAGTGTTCCATGCTGGATGAATTCTTCAAGCACGTAGTCATGTTTCAAGAGGCGCTTAACAGGTATCCAGGAATCTGAGTGAGAGATTGATGCATAGTATTATGTGCTACCACAAGCTGAGTGACAGCCCTGCCTTAAGTCATTGCAGAGGGAAGGTAAGCTTGCTTGCAACTATGAGCTGCCAGATTCAAGTAACTCACAAGTCAAAAGAAACTGGACTCTGGTCTCTGCTCAGGCCAGGGGGGGGAATCTTCCCCTTCTCCCTGAAGTTCGTGAGGATCTTCTTCCTCAGTACAGGACTTTGTTTTTCTCTTTATTGAAGTGCATGAGACTCCTGTCAACCTATTTCTCCAGTCTGTCAAGGTCCTCCTTAATGTCCTGTCACTGGTGACCCTGGTAAAAAGTGTGTCTCCATCTTTCTTATAAGCCTCCTTTGAGGACTGAAAGGCCACAAGAAGGTCTTCCTGGAGACTTCTCTTCACAAGGCTGAACAACATAACTTCCAGGAGGAAGTTACGATCTTATCAGGCACAGAGGTGAGACTGACTGACTTGTTGATAGTTCCCAGGGTCCTCCTTATTATGCTTTTAAAAATGGGTGTGATATTCCCTTTTCTCCAGCCACTGGGAGCTTCTTTTGACTGCCATGGCTTTTCAAACAGGATGGAAGGTGGCTTAGCAACTGCATCTGCCAGTTCCCTCCAGGCCCTGGGATGTATCTCGTTGGGTCCCATGGACTTGTGTGTGTTCCTCAGGTGATCTCAAACCTCATCTTCTCTTATGATGGGAAGGACTTCATTCCTCAGGCCCCCACCTGGAGGTTCAGGGACTTGGGATATGTGGAAAAGTGATTACCAGTGAAAACCAAGGCAAAAAATCTTGAGTACCTCAGCCTTCTCTATGTCAGTTGTCACTAGTTCACCTGCCTTATTCATTGGGGGATACATTGTCTTTAATCATCTATTTCTGATCAATGTACCTGTAGAAGCTCATCTTATTATTTGTTGCACCCCTTGCCAAAGTCAGCTCCAACTGTGCCTTAGTTTTTCTGATCTGATCCGTACACATCTGGGCACCGTTCCTACAACCTTCCCAGGATAGAAGGCCTGTGCATTCCACTGCCTGTGCATTTCCTTCTTGCACTTTAGTTCAGTTAGGAGGCCCTTGCTCATCCATGCTTGTCTCCTGCCTTCCTTGCCTGATTTCTTACACATGGAAATAGAGATCTCTTGCACACTTCTTTTTCAGCATGACACAGTGGTCCTATAGTTCTTAGAAAAAAAGTGCGCTTATACAATGGTAATGTTTTGAAAGATGTTGTCTTCCTAATTCTAATTCCACAGAGATCTCAAGCTTCTGGGTAGGCTTGCACAGCCACCAGTTAGTTGGGGTGACTATCAGGGCTACAGCATAAGTCTGTGGGTAAGCTGAGCAGGCAGCAGCCCAACAACTGGCACGCTTCCTCATGAACTGCTGACACTGCTCCCAACAAATGCACTCCCTGTTTGCACACTCTGGTTTCTGGTGCTCCCTAGAGGCCAGTTCCAGTGGCTTGAACTGGACAGAGGGACAGCCAGCACTGCCCAGCTCTCACCCTCTCCTCTGCTTTCAGGAGACCTGCTGCCTACTGGCCTGTCCCTCCCCTTCCCAACACAAGGGTGTCGGGGGCCCAGAAACCCCCTCAGATGCACACACACACACCCCAGCTGCCTCACAAGCCTCATGTTCCTTGCAGGACAATGCAACTGCTGCTGCTGCTAGCATTGTCTATCTGCAGTTTGAACGGTATCACCCAGTCCTCTAAGATTAGTATCATCTGTAAACTTGTGAAGGGTTCGCTCTGCCCCATTGTCCAGGCCACCAATGAAGAATGTTAAACAGTATAGAATCCAGTATCAATCAATCACCGTTAGTTTACAACTTGCGTGCCTGGCCTCCAACTCGAGTTTGTGCCACTGATCAGAACCCTCCGGGCCTGGGGCTTCAGCCAGTTTTCACCCACTGTGTGACTGTCAACTTATCTGGTTCACATTTCATTAATTCTTCTGTGAGGCTAACATGGGAGCGAGCTGTGAAAGTATTGTTCAAGTCAAGAATATCAATGTCACTTGAGTCATCTCTTCATCGAAGGCTTAGACATACACATCAGAGATGAGTTCCCATCATGTCCCTTTCAGAAGTGGGGTGGGGGTGGCAGTGAGTCACTCAGATTCCCAAGTCCCCAGCAGTGTGCACTAAGGTGAGACAACTCTCAAGGTCCATATTACAAACATTTATTAGATTTACACAGTGATTAATATATGTCCTAACTAGGTCTTTGATAATTGCTTAGGTATATAAGAAATTATGGCAAATGGGAAAATATGCCTTGCGTTACTTAACAACTCTAAGAGAAATGAGAAAACAGAGAAGATGGGGGGAGGGGTTGGGGTGGAGGGGGAGAGATAAAGAGATCACCAGTCCTGGTTCCAGTACTGGTCCAGCCAAAGGGGTTGGTCTCTGCTTTGTAGGAGCTCTCCTCTGCAGACCCCCCTGCCCAGTGGCACTTATTTTCCCCTTTTATGTTTGCTATATCAGTATGACCCACCCTACTGCCACGGTGACAGTTCTCAGGCTTCTCCCCCTCCCAGGTGACATGTAGCATGATTTGAGTGGAGAGACAAGTGCTATAGTCAAATATGTTTAGCATGATCTCTATAATCTTCATTACCATATGCAGGGATGTCAACTTTAATATGCATTTCACAGATAAGGAGGCAAAGGTCATTCATCAGACTCATGGCTCTGAAAAAAGAACTAACAGGCTTCACATGTTTCCAAGGCTTCCTCCCCCAGGCACATTCTGTGCTATTGAGGCTGTTTTTCTTCCTACCTGAGTCACACAAGAGATAAGCAAGTGTTAGCCTTATCAGTTCTTTGAGCACAAGGCCTGCATTATCTAGGGTCCACATTATCCACCCTGAGGCTATAGCTTCATTTCAAGGTATTTGCAAGTGTTTGAGACATTCTTCTGAAAGGCTCCGAGGGCCTCCAAAAGGGTTTGTCCTTATCTCTTCCCTCAGGCTGCTTCTCTCAGTCTTTGTTTCGGGAGTTACAATTCCTCTACTACACTTTGCCATCATAAACCCATGCTGACTACTCAATATCACCTTCCTATGCTTCAGATGATTGGAAATGGTTTGCAATATTATATGCCCCATTACCTTTCCAGTGACTGAGGTGAGGCTACCCCTCCAGGGTAGGAGGACCCTGAGTCCTCCTTCTAGCCCTTCTTGAAGACAGAATTAGTGTTTGCTTTCCTCCAATTCTCAGGAACCTCACCTGATTTCAATCACTGTTCAAAGACTATTGAGAGTGGCCTGGCATTGACACTGGTGACCTCCCTCAACATTCATGGATGCACCCCACCAGGGCCAACAGACTTGGGTATACCCAGTATTTTTAAATGTTCCCTAACCTGATCCTTCTCTTACAAGGGTATGTCTTCATTGCTCCACACTTTCCCACTGTGCTTAGGACCCCGTGTTTCCCTAAAGCAAAACTTACCAGTGAAGAGAGGACCCGATGGAAACTTATTTTATCTTGAAGGAACAGGGCTAGCTTTATCTTTAAAGAATAGGGCGTGAAACTACAACTATCACCCAACAAAGAGAACAGGATATCTTGAGACCATTGGGACACAAGGAGCCAGAACCAGCTCGGTGGCTTTGGCAAACAGATAAGGAACAAAGAACTACAGTTCACCAAGAGAATACAGTGATAAAGAGGAGTAAACGAAGTAAACAATGACTACCAGAATTTTCTGAAGGACCACCTAGAGACTATAGTGCCCCTGGGGGGTAGGGTAGTAACCTATGGTAATAAGTTCCCGGAAACCTTGTGAATATGTATATATGGCATGTATATAAGTTGTGTACCTAACCCTTTATGTCATGCACATTAGAAGGAGCGATCCCCTGTGTGCCCAGCACTGCAATAAAGAATACCTTCTTAGTAGTCACCAAGACTATTGAGTCCTGATTTCAGCTTTTCACGGCTTCACCAGTGAAGACTGAAGTGAAGAGGGCATTGAGTTCCTTCATTTTTCCTATGTCCTCTGTTACCAGCCCCCGCCCCCCACCATTCAGCAGTGGGCCCAAACCTTCTTTAGTCTTCCTTTTGCAGAAAATGTTCTTGTAGAAAACTTACCCCTCATGGCTGTTATAAGTTAGTGTCACAAATTGATGCAAGGAGACGGGGCGGCCAATTAAAATTGATTTATTTAGCAAGCGGCAACAAGCAAAACAGCGCTGGGCGGCCCGGGAGTCTCACTACTCCACCGACGGCGCGCACCTGGTTCCCAAAAGTCTCTGGTTTTATACTCTTCTTCTTCCGGCATAGGAGGTGTCTTAGTGGTGTACTCTGCGTCTGCCTTCCTGTGCCTCCTGGTGGTCGCAGGGATGAAGGCTCCGTGTCTTCCTCACATCACGTATTCCTCGTCTTCATAAGCCCCCCTCCCCTCCTCCAAAACCTGACGACCTTGTTGTTTAGCCTTGCTTGCCCAACAGGATGTTGGTTATCTTGCATATCCTACTAAGCAAGTAGAGGACAGATTCTAGTTTTGGCCCCTTTCCAAAGGTCTG
>VZSZ01001416.1:0-14854 GCA_013398815.1 Ibidorhyncha struthersii
AGCCAGACCTCGGGGAGCACGGCCCGGCTGCAGCCCTGCCCCAGACCCCCGTGACTGGAGCCAGCCGGGCCTGGGCGAGTCATCCGTGGACATGCCACAGCCCCCCGGCACCCACTCCAGAGAATCAGGAGTACTTCACTGTCCCCTGATCTCTCTAGGCTGACCAGGATGAGGGCCAGTGGCCAGGCGCAGAGCCTACAGCGAAGCACTCACTTGTGGCTCCTCCTCTGTGGTGCTGGACATTCGGCCGCCCGTATTTTGGGTCAGTTGTACATCAAAGTAAGTGGCTTTTACCCCACTGGTTTCCTGAGTTGAGCCAAGCCACATACTGAGGGCTCTGCCCAGCTTGCCGTGATGGGACAGTGGCTTTACATTGATGTGAATAGCCCCAAGGTTCCTACTTCTACTGAAAGCACCAGTCAGGGCCTTTATTGACCCGCTAATAATAACCTCGAATTGAGTTTGGCTGGCTGGATCTGTCACAGCACCAGCACTCATGACTTGGCACATCATGTCTCAAAGTGCCTTGGCGCTTGGCATCACCAGTCCCTCATTCCTGCCTGTGCCCACCGGTCACGAGCAGGGTGCTGCCTGTCAGTGATGTAAATTGTATTAACTACACTTTGCGATAAAGGTCCAAAATAGCTTGACTTTTGAGGGTGTTGCTAATCAGTACATGGGGTTGAGTGAAACCCAGATGCTTAGTACTGTGAAAGGACATCCAGGACAGCAGTGACAACCATCTAATACATGTTGGTGCAGGCTCCCCGAGGAGCCCTGCTCCAGTAAATGTCACCGGCTGCTCTTGACAACAAGGAGAAATCTGTCTGGGGTACCAGGAGAATTCATGCTTAAACCTGAAACAAAGGAATAATTGAGAAAGGGAAGGGGAGAACTTGAGGTGGGTTGACATGAAGATTTCTTTAGACACATAGCAATAATCAACAGGAAAAGCAGGGGAAGATGAAGGAGAATCACAGGAAAAGCAGGGGAAGATGAAGGAGAATCACAGCAAAAGCATTATTGTCAATGGAGACTGGAGTGAGGGGGGACAGATAAATTTGCTAAAGGCATGGTCAAAACAGAGGGGGGGGAAAAAGGGTAACTGGAGGCTATGCAAGCTTTGATGTAGTTACCTGAGCACAGTACTGAAGTGGTACAATCTCTAAACTGGGGTAGCAACACACAGGCATTCCCATGGTGTCCCGCACTGGTAGCTATCCTGCTTTGGAGTCCATGCTGGCCCTTCTCTGCTGCCACTGCCTGCATGGCTGGGTCGCAGCTAGGATGGGGAACACCTAGTTTCTGCTACACCCACATTGTGTTTTCAGTGCTAGGATACACTTGCCAAGATTCAACCTTGCTAAGGTTGAAGATTCAACAAGCGCTACTTGTGTTCATTGCCTTCCTCTAACTCACCTTGTCATGGTACATAGCATCAGATGAGACTCAACACGCATGCGCTGTCTTGCTGTGTTAAGGGCCCTTTCTCCCTAATTCCACTTTTCAATTACCAAAAAAACCCACTTCATTTTAAGGAGGTCAGTAATTATAACATATCGTAAGAAACATGAGCATTCAAAAGAACAGTCCAGCCTGGAGGGCGGTGATGGGCTGCTGTATCGTAGCCTGGTACAAGGGTGGAGGACATGAGGCATCACCCCAGGGCAAAACAGGCGGGACACCTATGCAGGTGCCCACAGGGGGACCAGGATGCGGCAGGCAGCACCACTAGCCTTGTAATTGTGACAAGCATCGCTGGCAGCGTTCACATGTTGAAGATCAGGTGAGTCCAAAGAGGGCTGTTGCCATTTCTTTTCTAGCCGGTGGCTTTGTGGCAGCCTGAGTCTGAGGACCTCTCACAGCAGCCGCCAGACAGCCCTGTACAGTACTGCCCGCATTTAGTGCAGGCAGCTCGTATGCCGCTGCTGATGCCCTCGGTCCAGGCGTCACAGCTCCGGCACCCCCTCTGCCACACGGAGCCACAGGGCTGCCCTTCCCCACAGGCTGCTTCCCACGATCCATATCCCGTGTCAATGCCTCAGAGGCGCTGCCATGTTGCTGCCTCCGCAGTGACGCAGAGAACACTCTTCCCTCTGCATTTGCTGGGGTGTGGTGCTGGCCCACAGCCACCCGGCACAGGAAAATGGCAAGGTTTTGCGTGACAGAAGCAGTGCAGCACCACTCCCAGCCCAGCAGCTTAGTCTGAGGTCATTCAAGGTGCAAGAAGAGAGCGAGCAGCGAGCCGCCTCTCTTCTCCCTGCCGGATATGGTCCCATCGTGTTTGCTTTGCTCTCCAGCCTCTCAAGGTGTGTGGACGTTGTCAGAGACGAAAGCGCCGCGCCTGGGTTCTGCTGCCGAGCGCTGCGTGTTTCGCTGGCAAGGCTTTCTCTCTTTGACAGACTTGCCTGCCAACTTAAAAAAACACGGCCAAACAATTGCTTTGACTACAATTTTGGTACAACCCCGCAAAAAACCTTGCTGAGGGCTCTGTTGGATGGTCTCTGTTATATAGGGAGCGTGAGGCTTGAGGCCGTGGCCAAGGAAGATGTTTGCTGTCTACGTTGCTCTTTCAGGTTTGAGCAGGGCCCAGTGCTGCTTCCCTTTGGCTGGTGTCAGGAGTCGCCCAGTTGAGGATGGCTCGGGGTGGCAGCGAGGGTTTGCGAATGACACCGGCTGTGTCTCCTAATTTGGTTTCCACAGAAAGGCTGGGTTAGATGTCAGTGTAAGTCTGCGTGATCAAGGGTAGAGGGTAAAATCACATTCCAACATACTGGATCCTGGCCTTTATCTAAGGTGGGTACATTCGCCGGACCCTTCTCAGGGTATGCTAACGCTTGTGTCACTGGCAATGTGTGGTCAGTTCTGAGGTTTAGCTAAATCGGTCTTGCTCCTACCGCATTCACCTATTCCGCCGCAAGAAAAGTTTTCCACTTCTATGAGAGGATGTGGAGTGAAAACCAAGCATCCATCTGGGCTGCTCAGGGCAACAGCCCTCACGCAGAGAGGGTTGTTCCTGCCCTAGCTGGGCAGCAGACGGTGACGGCTTTGCCTCGTTGGCTCTCCTGCCCCAGGTTTCCTGGGCAAGGCGCTTCCCTGCGCGCCGTAGGCTGGACATGCTCACTTAGCTGCGCTGGCAGTCTGCCCACAGGCACTCGCATCTCCTCTGCTTTCAGTCCAGAGGCTTGTTTCACAAAGAAGCCCCGTTTCGCAAAGCTTCAGGTGTGTTTCTTGCCAGATTGGCACCTGTCCCACCTGCTGGGGTAAGCGCAATTGGGTGGGGGGCCCTGAGCCAGGTGATGTGGCAAGCTCAGCCCAGGGGAACGGGGGAAGAGAGGCACCTGGGGGAGGAGCTGGGTGCTAAATTGGCCTGCCTGGGCTAGTATGTGCTTGAAGGGGTTTGCATCTCTTGTACCCTGGGGAGTGTGGTCCTGCTGGGCTGAGGCTGCGTGAACAGGACAAGAGGAGCCTTATGGAAACGGTTCTCTAGAGACTAAAGGATCCCTGCTGGGGCTGGTATGGTCCCTGCACCCAAGGTAGGCATGTGGGAACAGGGACCTGCGGCTACAGGGTAAGGAGAGCTACAAGCAGGGATGGGGGAGCACTGGGAAGGAGGGGGGGAGCTCAAGGGCTTCCTCAGGCTGAGTATGGGCTCCAGCAGGGCAAACGCAACCCCCAAAACCAGGTGAGACTAAGAAAAGAGCTTATTTGTGTGGAAGGAAGCAGAAATTGTGCCTGTACCTTAAAATGGGAGTGAGGGGAGAAATGTCTTCTACTTGAGAAAGCACTGAAGAGCTTTTTGTAGCACACTGTAGGATGAGATATGACAAGCTTATGGTTCCCGTGTGATCCAGTTATTTAATGCAATGTGCAGTCCCTGTAAGTGTTAGTGCTTAACCATTACTGTTAAAACATTAAAAGGCTAAACTATAAATAGCTTCTACTCTTCAGCAGCTCCAAAGCTATGCTTCTGGCTTCTTTATGTATTTATGTGTATGCACAGATATATGTGTGTATACATACATTTAAAGGCAAGCAGCAGACAACAGACTTTTGTGAAATAGTCATACTGAATATCCAAAATGCTACCGTTTCCAGTTTACACTACTAGTGGAAACAAGTCATGTGCCCTCAAAAATACTCCTGCTGGGGGAAAGACAGAACTTTCTTGAGGGCAGAACTCGAGAGGAAACAAAATAATGACTCAATTTCTTGGGGGAAGGAAAAAAAATTAAAATAAAGAGGCAAATATATGCCTGAAAGAAAGACCAGAGACTAAAACCCTAATTATACCCTGCAGTAAGCTGTCAGAAACTGGCAGCCGTGGGAGGGAAGGAGGCAAAGCTGATCTCAGTGAGTTTGAGCATAATCTGCTCTAACCGTACTTAAAATGCCTTTTGTGTGGGAAAGGAAAGTTCTGGGATTCTCTGACACACGCTTTGTACTGCACTTATCTAATGCGTTCAAACGGTCAGGGTTGAAGTTACAGGCCAGTGTAGAAGACTTTTTACCTGGCCAGCACCAAAATTCAAAGATGCCTCGGTTCGTCCACCTCCGAATGCAGTCTTTGTAACTAAAGTGCTGATCCACGATTACAGCTTGGGGAATACAGATGGTATTCAAAAGGGTATAAAAGTGTAACAATCTATTGCCTGTAATTACATTTCAGTTCAAAAAACTTTTGATGCCAGCATAAAATGCAAAGAGTTTTTTTTTTCATGCTTGTAGCAGGGTAGGGGTTTGGAGAGCGCAGAGGATTTGGGGTTTGCTCTTAGGATTTTGTAGTTTGCTCAGTCTTAGCACACAGTGCGTATTAGAACTGACCTTGAGGAGAAAGTGAAAATTCTTAGTAGCTGAACTGACTGAATAGGAAAAGCAGGCTTATTATAGTGAACTAGAGAAAAGCGCTTTCTTGACGGAACGGTTTGATTCCTAGAGAACCTGTAGCTGCCTTGCTGGTGCGGGGATTTAAACTGTTCCAGTCTGGATCTACAAAGGTCTTTTAAGTGCGTAATTTTCACCAAACTGACTGTGTGGCTGCAAAAATCCATAAAGACTTGTGCTTTTATAATTAAGGTTAGGTAGATTCAGTAAAGAAAGGGTTTGGGCATGCCCCTAAAGGGCCAAGGTCTGTTCCAGGGTAAGCAGGTAACTGCTTGGCTTGTGTTCAAAGCTCACCAGCATCCATAGACTAAGCACTTCTCAGAGCTTACTCTGGTAGGCATTTCTCACCGCATCCACCTGGGAGCAAAATCCAACTTGAATAGGGCTCTCAGTCCCTCTTGTTCAACTTGTTCCTTCTTCAGTGTTTTGTGATGCCAATGTTTAACTCTCCCCCTTTGATGGTTAAGGAATTATATAGGACCCTCTCTTCCAGCTAAGGCTGTCTCCTGCATGGGACACCTTAACCCTAAGCTGCCCTTTGACAATAGTGTAGTGATTAAAAGCATTCATCTGAAGAGGTTCGGTTTTGATGTCTTTCTGCCTAACTAAACCTTGATACGCCCTATCCAGTTGGTGAGTGCTCCAACTACCAGAGGACTGGATAAAAGGAGAGGGCTGGTTAATGCTTTTTATTATTATTGATTAGAGGTCAGGGCCTTAGGTCGTTTCTCCAGGATGTAGAACACAATTCGATTCCTCTCTCTGCTGAGAATGGGAATCCTTATCAAGTCCCTCCAAAACTGCTTTTACTGCTTTATCCATTGTGCCTTTGAACACTGAGTTCTCAGGACTCTGAATCATGCTTGTTTTGCTGTCTAATGTGCCTCCTGTGAGCTGTGAACTTTGTAGATGGAAAAACTTCTAATGGAGTATCTTACAAGAACAACAAAAGTGAATTAGCTGTTTCTAGATCATTAAAGCTGACTGGTTTCATCTAGCAGGATCTTTTTGCTGAAATCAGTGGAAGCTTTTGGCTCTAATCTGAAAGTTTGCCAGTTAGTATATGTCTCCCTAACTCCAGTTACCTTTTTCAAAAGGCATGGCTCTTGTCAAACAAGTTGGGTTCCTTTCACGATCACAAAGGCTTTAACATAGAGCCAAGTAAGCTCCTAGTGGTAAGGATGGCTTTTCATATGCCCTTAGCCTTGTTCTTCATCAGCAATAGTAGACAGTGTTGGTGGTATCTAGCTTGTGGCTTCCCCACCCAGTAGACATAATCATTACAAACAACTGCTTAGGTCAGGTCACAACTACCTACAAATGCCTACCCTGAAAGCATCTCATACACAGGTGGCATCCCAAAACTAGTCTTAGCTGTGAACAATCAGTCGGGGCATCATAGCTTGTGATGTGTCCTTCTTTCCCACCCCTACAGAGTAGGAATGGTCAAAGTTGCACTCATGTCACCTGACTATGGCAGATGTAGAGCTTACAGGGAATTGCAGTTTGGCTCAGTCAAAAGAACTGCTGGAGGGGTATCTTTCAGGGTGGCTTCCTCAAGAAAATCTGAGAATGGCTTGATGAACAGAACAAAAGACAGAATCTGTCCTGATAATCTTCTAGGGCAAAGATGTGAAAGAGACCAGGATAATACGAAACGTACACACAGCAAGTTAAAATTAATTTCAAAGAAAACATCTTTTATTATTTTATATATGTTCTAGATCAAAGGAGCAACTCCAGAACTGGGTCGAAATTAATATGAAATCTAAAATAATCACAGCTTGTGATTTCTCTGTATGATACATAATCACTCCGCTACAGTGCACGTGACATAATGAAACATTACCCATTTATTGGAGGGAAAAAGGCAAACCGGGATTAAGATTGGAAGAAAAGGGACAGTAGTTTTATATGACTCCCTGAATGCCAAGCTAGTAGTTGCATGTACCTGGTGGAATAAAGGAACTGATGTCTCTGGCCACCATGTTACTGCATGACATAAGCTCTCTGCTTCAGATTCAAAGCAAGATCTAGCCCTTCTCTGGTTCCTCCCTGCTATTCTTAATTGCCTCATCTCACTGCATACTCCCTTTAGGCTTGACTAAAATCCATCCATCTGTGGAAGATGGAGTTGTTAGGATCAGGTCTTCACTGTGTTTATTGTATAGGGCAGTGCACCATATAAATATTAAGGTATTAGGTCAGCAAGTGAAGTCCCCTCTCCTGCTTGGTCCCATAAACTGCACAGAAGTATGCTTGCTCCAAATGAGAGAAATACAGCTTCAGAAATACCACTTCTGTGCAATACATGAGACAAAGGAGAAGTGTTGTTCCAGCCACACTTGAAGCTAATTCCAGGAAGCTGCAATTCCAAGGAAAAAGGATTTCACTGAATTCTAGCAATAACAGATGTCCATAAATGAACCACAGAGAAGCTGGAAGCCTGCACAGCACTCCAGCAGAAAACTCGGGGAGCAGAGGAGACCTGGCAAGCACGTTTGTCTGTAGAAATCTTCCACAATTGAATGACTAGCCGACAGCAGCTGGAAAACCCAGACTTCCTACTCCATCCACTGTGTTCATGCAATTCCTAGGCAGTGACTTGGACAAAGTGCACTGTTTCAAGGAGCTGAGCAGGGGAAGGGGAGAAAGGTCTCTGTGTTGCTCAGACCAAGGGCAGCCCATCTGACTAATTAGTGCATAGATGAACAAGCAGAGCCTTTTATGCAACCTTACTTGCCAAGAACTGGGGAAAGAGTACAAGATTCTTCTAGGTTCCTTCTCCTCCCTTCTGTCCAATTTCAACTCGCAAGTGAAGCATTTCTTAAATTCCTTACCACTGAAGTTCCTCCTACGCATTTTGAAGACTCCCAGAGCACTGTTTAAACACTAACACGGTGAAAAAACAAATCTGGAGCTGAAAGCAGATTTGGAATCTGAAGCAGATTCACATCAGTCAGCTCACCTCCAATGCTGTTCCAAAGATGAAGATGCCTGGCTCACTCTCTGTGCAAATGCAAACCTCTTCCTTTCTTGAAGGAGGTGCTACCTCATTCCTCTTGTTACCTACCTCACTTCTGGTTGAGATGTGCCGTGCATGCTGATATGAAATTACAAACTGCTTGTGATTTCTCAAAATTCTTCTGTATGTTCCTTCCACAAAGCTACCGCCATCAACGGAGCAGCAGCCAGTGCCCCTGGCTCCATTCGTGATGGCTGATTCAGCAGCACTACACCCCTCAGGGAATGCTGGGTCAGCAGCACCTTGTCTTTGAGTAACTGGCACCACGATCTTAACAAGTAACAAGAAAGAGCTCCGTCAAAGGTTACTGCACGCACAGACAGACCGACCTTAGTATTTCTGCAGATAAGTACCTACCAAACTGAAGGTGTGGCGAGCAGTTATCGCCAGCAACCAGCTCTCTCAGGTCTATGTAATCACAGCCTAGAAGACCATTGCCAATTAATCCTATGAAAGTTATCACCCAAGTTAGCAAATGCTGCAAGGAAAGGGAGAATTCCTCTTTCTGCACTGGATAGCACCTCTGAAAAGTGAGGCTGAGGGACACTGGAGCTAGTTTATGAAAAAATGGGTTTGGGACCTCCAGTTTCAGGCCTTGCACACTGGGTCCACAGCACAATCGTGATTGTGAAAATGCGCTGAAAGCTAAAAGACCTTCCCTATGTTATATGCAAAGTCCTTCCTTGGAAGGACTCAGGAAACTGGAGACAAGCCCTTGTCTTGTGCAAGTAGATGAAATGGTAGTTTCTTTTTCTCTCCAGTGAAAGGCAAAACACTGTGTTCCTCACATTACAACTGATTTTAGAAGAAGCCAAGCTATTCTTGTCCTGGTAACACAAAGGAGAAGAACCCCAGCCAGCGCTAAGAGAGGAGAGACTGCTTCCCACTATGGATTTCACGGGAGGGAAATTCACCTGGAGAATACCTTTCTGCTCCTATTCAGAAAATAAGGTATAGAGAAAGAAGCCATGGCAAAGGACCTCTTTGCCTGAGTCACTGACAGAGCACCCAGTCCCCTTCAGACACAGAGCCTGGCATAACATATGAACAGAGCCTGGTCTGCAGTGTGACCTTCCTAGGCAGATACATCAGTATCGAGAAGATCGAGAGCTGCTGAAGCAGAATGTCAGTGCACATGGATGCTGAGATCTGAATTAAGAACAACTCAAACTTCTGTGCAGAACATCTTGTTTGTACCCTGTGTATGAAGCTGCCTGGTAAAGCAGGAAGGAGGCGGCAGAGCAGACCTATTTCTGATCTGTCAGTGTGATGTGAGCTGAGTATAACTAGGAACACCAACTCATTTGTGTTAGCTCCAAAGGCTTTCCATCACGTACGCAGACTGATTTATGCTTCTAAAATCACAGTGCTCCTCTGGAATTAAGACACTCCTTGCTGAGCCATTCTTTCACATGGAGTTTCTCAAGCAGTGCTTGCTTAGCTTCTTTGGACTGTCTAATGATAGCCCAAACTAGGAGAGCAGAGGTAATAGAAGGTGCATGTTGTTAGGGATATGGAAATGTTCCTGGGCAGGTAAGTCCCCACTGCTAGTTAATGCTAGAGGGACTCTACCTGTATGCCAAAGGAAGAGGGGGGGACAGGGATCAGACCATATGGGGTATCCCTGAGCTGCAAACCACACAAGGGAAGAGAGGAAAAAAGGACAGATACTTTTGTACTCTTAAAAATGAAGACTGTGGATTTGGGGCTCAGGTACCATCCTGGTGATCTCCTCTTTCAATCCTGGCATGCAAGGAAGGAGCAAAGGTAGGCTGTGACTCTGTATGGTTGGCCCTTGTTCCAAAGACGGGCTCCTCTTTGGAAGCTGTGCCAGCTGAAGCAGGAGTATGTCCCTTGCAACAGTTGGGGTCAGGGTGGGTGCTGAAACAGCCTCTTGCTGCAACACTGAATTCTGGGCAAAGGCAATCCTGGAAATTCAGGCTGTCGTGGTTTCCTCTGCTATTGAGAGCAGGCTGCTGGCTCCCTAGTGGGATGCGAAAAGGCAGAAGTGTTCACAGAATGCTAAATAGGCGGGAGGGAATAATTTAAGTTTCCCCTCAGCCCTGCAGCAAGTTGCTCTGGCTACTGTAGCTTCCTTTGAGGGGGCCCTGCCTTTCTAAGTTGCCAGGGGACTGCAAAATGGGACTTTGTTTCAGACTGACAGTGATACAGTGGCAAATCCCCAAGCAAACAGAATTTGTTAAAGTCCATAGGCACTTAATCTTCATAAGGAGAATGTTAAGACTTAAAGCCTTCCCTCGGCAAAGTGCCACCACAACACTGCTTCTGGTGTGCTCACGTCACAGACTGGACAAATAGTGCATTGTACGAATGGTATGTTGGCTGATAGTGGCTCCTTGCGCCGGGAAGAGCTTCCTCCTCAAACACATCGTGAGGAGGAGGATGGGCTTGCCTGATCTTCATGCACAAAGGGTGGAAAAGAAGGAACTCTGATGGCTGAACAAAACTGGGATTGCTGGGACAAGCTGCCGCCTTATACCCTGTTTCCATTATGGCTCAATTATTGATGGCAGCAATACATGTTCACAGTTGAAAGCCTGCTGGCAGCTGTCAGGATTGCAGGTGAGTACCAATAAAAGCAAGGGGCTTTTAGTGCTGAGACAGGGAGTTTTCTTTCATGTCGGCTAGGTTAGATGATCACCCCAGGTCTCGCCCCATTCTTCCCCTCTTCCCTTTCCAGTACCTAAAATCCCTGACAGTAGATCTTTAGGCACACCTGTCTTAACCCTAGCTCCAGTTCTCCTTCTGGAAAGCAAGTTGCACAGCATCATTCACATCCTGCACTATGTAAGATGCCTCCACCAGGCTGGGGTCAAAGCAAAAGTCCCGATGGCCGTGGAACACCGTTTCTGTTGTGCACTCCTCCGTTTTACTGGGAACATCTGCATTGTGGCGGTAGACCCCAGTGCAGACCAGAATCGACTCGCAACTCTCCACTGAATTGTTGCAGTCCTTCCTCAGCTCGAGGTGATCCTCAGTTTGGGGACTGGCTGCCTCCAGGCTCTTCTTCATCTGGACCTGGTTCTGCTGAGCTGACTTGAGGTAGTTGTTGTAGAGGTTTGCCCCATAGATATCGGACATAGGGTTATCCCTGGATAAGGTCACAGTGTGAAACAGAAATGAGAAACTAGCCCATGCATCAATTTCTGTCTCTGGCAGACTGGGGTTAAGGCAGCACTGATGGAGGAAGGGGCACAAGATATTTACTAACATCAAGAGAACCACCCAGTCTGGGCCAGTGAGTCTACCTACTGATGTGTCCTGTTGAGTTGTGGTGAAAGCCGCATGCTTCACAAACATCTTTCAAAGGGGAAAAGACATGCCCAAAGCACCCATAGCAGTTTCAGCCATTACTGTAATGTATTCCCTAAGACCCAGAAGCGTTGGGCATAACTGGGGTAATGGTACTACATCTGAGTCTCTTACCTTTTTCTTTAATCCAGTCATGCTACATGCACTCTGCATCCTACAGTAACAGCTTTCCTAGGCTGACAGGGCCCTTCAAATTATTAAGTGTAGGGTGCAAAAAGCTAGCAAGCCTCTGTTCCAGGATGTGAGGCTCCAGAGATGCCATGGGGATTTTGGTATTCATTTTAGAAATACGCATTAAAAAAAACACTTAGGACGAGCCAGTATGCAACTCCCTAAGGAAACCAGCAAGAAAAACAGTCTCTTACCCAACTGCATAGAGGCGTCGGATGGGAGACTTCCAGCCCTGTTTCTCTGCCTGCTGTTTTATCAAGTATTCGGCATAGCGGTAGGTGACTGTGCTGGGTTTGCCAATCAAGGCCTCGTACTTCAGCTCCCGGCCTGTTACTTTCTTGTAGATGTTCTCCAAGCAGAGAAGGAAAGTGCCATGGCCAAACCTGCTTCAGAAAGGAGGTCATCAATATCCCCAGTCACGCCACTGAAGTAGCAAACACTCCTCAGTGAGGAGGACCATCTGCTGTAGCCAGGATACCGCCTAGTTTGGACACGGTATCTACCCACACAGACCTCCACAGGCAGTGGTCTGGCTTTTGCTTCTTGAAAGTTTTGGTCTTTGTTTCTCATGCAGTTTTCACATCTCTGCTGCTAATTATGCCATACAGTCAAACTCTAACACTAAAAAAAATGTAGTAAGGAAAGATCATCTGCAGGAGAGATGTATGAAATAGGCTAAAACAAATACCACATATGTTCTTCACCTGGGCATCTTGGCTTCAGCCATCCACAGGAGATCCATGTTGCAGGCAAGGACAGGCAGATGGGGATATGGTATATCTTTCAGCTCTGTCCCAGGGTTCCCGTTGCTCAAGAGTACATCAATAATAAGTTGCAGGCTTGTTTCCCACCTCACTGGCTCACCAAACAGAATCACCCCTGGAAGATTTTAAGAGATGCTTGGAAACTCACAGCATCCAAGTATAGAACCTGCTACCAAAACCCACCCACTAGGAAAAACACTCCTCTGCTGGGATGCTGTGGCTAATACAGCTACTGTTGGAACATGGCTGGTGTCAGGGCTCCAGTCTGCATATCACTGCACCACGGGTCCCAGATACTGGAGGACGGCACAGAGAAAAGTTGGCTTTGCTCTCATCAAGCTTGTGCTTCACACTGCACGAGGGCAGTGAGGCTGCCTCCTGACTGTACCCTCTGAATAAGCTGCCTGTGGTTACTGATGAGCCAACAGCACATCATTAGCTCCCATCCCAGCTGGCTTGCCTTGCTGTTATTTCTGCTTGCTGTTCATATGTAAACAAAGGCTATTGCTTACCTTCTATAGTGGGGAAGCCAGTGGTTGGAGGAGGCTGCCAGAAAAAAAATGAAGGCTGGGTTAGTAATGCAAAACCTAATGCCGTCTCCAAAACAAAACTAAAAATGCTTCCTTTGAACCTGCCAAGGCAATCCCATAAAGAGGCAAGACGAGGCCACCTGGAATCCTGAAGAAAGATTTCCCCCCCGCCCCCCATCCCAGATTGGATTTCTCACAGATCTTGCATTCCTGTCTCGGAGCTGGAGATGCCAACCAAACCATCTTACGACTCACTGCAAGGAATAGCAACAAAAGACAAGCATGGCATGAGAGAGGGGAAAGTTGCTGCCCTTCCTGCAGGAGCCAACGCTGGAAAAAGCAGAGAGATGCTGGGTGCTCAGTACCAGTCCCAAGCTCTTGCTAAAGAAAAGTCACTAGCAGCCAGCTGCTCTGTGCCTCTGCAGCTTCTCCACCCCAATGCTATGCGCTGTAAGCACCACCACCACACCAGACCACCCGTTCTACTGCTGCATCAGGAAATTACCAGCTCCTTTGGCCTCCGGCTCTGATCCACCATGTCTAGCAGGGGATATGCCTTCCTCAGCGCCTCTATGGTGACCACATGCTTGAACCCCAGGCTATTTCAGACTGTCAAGGAAAGTTGTGGAGACGGGTTTTTTTAAGTTACTTGCAAAAGCATCTACAGGATTAAGGAATACAAGTCCTAGTAACAGAGCAGTTATTTAAGCTGGTAATGCATAACCTCATGGCTTTCCGCGAAACTGTATGCTGTGCTTCAACCTACAGGTGGCCCTAAAGGTTACAAAAAGCCCCAGACTTGGGGTGATTTAGTTTGAGATCAGTAATCCCCAGAATTAGGCAAAGAGCAGAGGTTGCTCCAAGACAGCATGTATGTGCTTTGGGAGGCCTTTAAGGCCAGGGTTCTCATACTGACGCAGCGCAGGGTCAGACTTCTTGGCTAGAAGCAGAATCAGTGAAGCTCTGGTCAGCTCAGCTGGTGAAAAGAAAATGGTCTGTGCTGATAAAAACTATGCAAGTGAAGGATGACTTGCATTTGCTTGCAGAACACCTTGCCCTTAGCTCACCCTACTGGCCTTCGGGAAACAGAGGCAGGCCAAGGTTTTGTACCAAATGAAGGTAAATGTTAAGTACAAGGTGTGACTCTGCGTGTACAGGTTGAGATGTCGCAAACCTTGCAGGCAGTTCTTACCTGCTTGCAGACAAGGGACACGTCAGACCTGCTGTGCCCTCGCCTCAGCCAGGCAATATGCACATGGGATTGTCATTTAGACCACGTCCCTGCACTGGAATGCTCTGAATCTAATGATATTTGAGTTCCTCCAATTACTGTCAGATTCCTGAGGAAAAACTCAGCTGTGGGAGGGCTGGGAGTGATCTCTAATGCACTTTGACATGAAAGAATGGGAGGAGCACAATTTTATCTCAACAGCGAGAGAGGCCCAAAGCTGACGGAGTACTCATGATGACATCCTGCCAACGGGAACAGCAATCACAAGTGAGGTAATCATTGTGAGAAGCCAAACACAGAAGGAGGACAGCCAGGAGGTGACCAAGATGGAGATCAACAGTTAACGCCTGCATGTGAGCCTCTCCATGAGGGTGCCTCCCCATAAGATGAGACCAGTGACCTCTCTGTCTCCTTGTGCTTCTACAAGCTGACGGAGCGAGTGCCAGGGCTATGGGCAGGGCAGGAGCAGCAGCACTCAGCTGGGAAGCCACAGTGGGACACGCAGAGCCTCACGAGGCACACACAGCAAAGGATACTTCAGGGCGTTCTCCTCCACGGGCCCCTGCCCGGCCACCAGCATGCACTTCTGGTGGAACTGGCTGAAGAGCCGCAGGGGGCTGTGGGACAGGATCACCTGTTCCGGAGACACCTGAGGGAAGGAGGAGAGGCTGATGGGGGATCCGTGGGGATGGTATCCCCTCCTTCTCCCTGTGGTTGGGTCACATCCCTAACCCCGGCTGCCACTTGCCTCCCTCCATCCTCTCATGCTGAGGAAGGACCAGTCACCCGGTGGTGCTGCCGCCCCCAGCCCTTCACCCCTCCCGGGGAAGTCGCGCCCGAGTGGGCTCCCTCCTCCTCCCGGTGCTCCCCTCCATAGCCGGGACACCTGAACGGGGAGCGGCGGGCGGAAACCGTG
>VZSZ01001419.1:0-20149 GCA_013398815.1 Ibidorhyncha struthersii
GTCCAGAGTCGGATGTGCCGGCGGAGCTGCGCGTTGCGAACGGGTCGCAGAAGTTTGTGAACTTCACCTCGACCATCCAGAACCAGCTGCTGCTTGTGTCGCTGCTGGAGCATCTCTGCCACATGTACACCCACAACCCCGTTCATTCCAGGTGTCTGTTCCGAAGTTAGTAAGCGTCGTCCTTTCCTCTCTCAAACTGCCGTACCGCAACGTACGCCAGGCTCTCCTGGGCAGTCAGAGCGTAACGTCAGCGCAGGGCTGTAGGTCTCGTCCCCTTGGGACAAGAGCAGTTCTGAGGAGAGGATGCGTACCCTGAATGAGCTTAATTGGGAACGAGGACCTGTCTTGTTCATGAAAACAGTAACAGGCTATTGCTGTAGATGCAGAGATCAGGCAGTTCTGTTCCAGCTAAATCGTGTGAGTTGCATCGTGAGAGGGGTAGCAGGGTAAATTACCTAGCTGTTAAATCTGATCTAAAAACGCAGAAGAGGAATTTAATAAAAATATTTATCAAGAAACAGCTGTAGCGTAGTCTCCACCAAGTCTTTCAAAATGATGGTCTGTGAAAATCAGAGTAGATACCTTTCTAAGTCCTTCATTTTCCCATAAAGTCTTCTGCTATAATTCAGGAAGCTCGCAATTTTAGGTGTGAAGTGTTTCTCTTGAAATGTGTCTTTTTGGTATGTGACTTATCTTAGCTGTTTTGTTCATTTAGACACATAGTTAATGCATTTGAGAAACAATTGCCAAGGTTTTACTCTTTACTATACACAACTGTAGAAAATAAAACCTAATATATTCCTCATGCTTAAAATTGAAGCCATTTATAGCATCCAGTAACAACAATGCAGACAACTGCCATTTTTTTTATTCTCTTAAGTCTGATGTTGATGTTTGGCCCTGGTTCTTATTAGTATCAAAACCAAAAATATCAGGGGAAAAACCCAACTAAATTTCATCTTCTGGGGAGAGGAACACAAAAAAAAAAAAAAAAAAAAAAAAAAAAAAAAAAAACAAAAAAAAAAAACAAAAACCCAAACCCACCAAAAAACCCCACCCCACCACCCGGGCATCTTCCAAAGTATGTAGCTGCTTGGCTTCCCAGTGTACTTTTATGGAAAATGACATTCCTCTGTTGGTGTAGTTTAAACCAGTTTCCCAAGTGGAATAAACCCGATGAATAAAAGAAAAACACTGCAGTAATCGTATCTATCTTGTGGCTTTGGCTGGTATATGCTGGGGTTTTCCCACTTTTCTGGTGTGTGTAACTGGGTCCATAAGGCTTGTGCAGCAAAATTTCTGATTTCTTACAGATTCACTTTCAATAATTTTTATCTCCTTTAAAAGATAAAATAATACGCTGATTTTTGAAACAGTGGTACTAAAGAAACATCTTAGAAAAACTCTTACAAGCAAGTCTGGTTGAAGGCCCTGGAACTCCTAAAACTTCTAAGTACATTTTTGTAGCATCTTCGCAGTTGCACCCATCTCCTGTGCTTGCTAGTTTTTTGTCTGCCACAGCATTGTTTTACTCCAGCTGAGACATGATGCTTCGGGGGGGATGGAAGGGAGTGACTTCATTCTTTACTATGAGTACATACACAAATGTGTGAGTTTGTGAATTAGGAAATCTTGACATAACCACTTTTTATAAACACATCCTCATAAATGTGAACGTGCTTTGAATTTCTCTTTTCACCCTTGGACTAGTAAGTGAATGGGTGGATGTTTGTATAATTCATTTGCTGAGATAAGGAAGAAGAGGAGGTGCAGTTGTGACCATGAAGGGCATGGCAAATAATTGTATTATGCAAAGGAATTCCCACAGAGCAGCTCTAGTTTGGATTTAATTAGTTTTTATTGCTAAGAGTATGGGAAATGGCATTAAAGTAGGAGTGACTGTTCAGTTTTTCACATGTGCTGTCTTTCAAGTAAAGTTTAAAAAACAACAACTGTTTACATGGTCTTGCTGGCAGGATTTATTTAATGTGACCTTTCTCTGTTCCTTCATACAGTACTTCGCCAGGCTTTCACAAGAACAGGGTTGCTCTCCCCTTTTGCCTTCTGCGATGAATTTAGTACTGTAAGACTGCAGCATAATAGAGCCATTACAGAACTAATGAAAGCAGCTAATCGACAAATACTTAATGGGGTAAGCTTTGTTAAATTTCTTTGGCAGCCTCTGCATTAAGGAATTAACACATCCAAAGACGCTTTTGTTGGGAGGGGGTGTCTTTTAATATTGGATCGCGTCTTTTTAATAATTATACAAAGTGGTACTCCCATTCTGCCTTAGCTGTTTGGGATGGCACGTTCGGTGCACTGCACTGCAGGTGCAAACCAAAGCTTTTAAGGCCAGCAGTGTTTTGTTCCTTATTAATTAATAAAAACCAAAAGTTAAAATCTTTATAAACTCACGCAAGGGGTTGTAAGTATTGCTACACCTTTTTTCGACAGCGGACAGACACCCATTTTCAACTTCTAACTGTTCCAGTTGACTATGTTAACACCCTCCTAGTTACATTAGTGGAGGGCATAATTTGTATACTGCGTAATGTGCTTCAGGCTGCTGAATCAGACCAGTTTGCTTATCTTGCTGCTTGAACTAAGCTAGTTAATTTTGTCTTAAGCACACTTTAAAGCCCTCATTTTATCCTGTTTGCCAGCAGAACTCTAAAGAGCGGTAATCTCTCCAGTGGAGAGATGTTAGCAGATTACTGGTGGCATAATAATACTTTAATTTGGTGAAGCTCTCTGCAGAATGAATGGATGTCGCGAACCTCGTTTTCTTCTAAGAACATAGCTGTGGTTTCTATTTTGATTAAGCTGTCTGTGCTGATGGCACAGTAGACCTCTTATTCTGTATGGCATGTTTTTATGTTGGATTTTGTTCTTTCATAGGAACTTGATAATGGAGATTCCTGTGCAATTGGGTATGTATTCAAAGCACTTAAAAATATTCAACAACTCCCTCTGTAATGTTGTTCCGTGCTCCACTCTGAATTTAATTAATACTGCATTTCATATTTTGGCTCTGAAACTTGGAGGAAAAAAAAAAGTGAAAATTTCTCAAAACGATCTGGTGAAAATTCCTTCTTCAGTACAGTTCTCACAGTTAGTGCCGCCATTCAGAAAACAGCATTTATCAGGCATAAATTTAAAGATACCATCTTAATACTTCTGTTAACACAGAGTGTGGTTTTCTAACACCTGCATGCTGTTGCAGTCTGATGGTTTTTAGTATTCGCTATGGTAATGTCAAAGTATTTCCTTCTTTTTGTAATGTAAATAGTATTTCTAGATTGTGTACACCTGTAGCCTGTAGAATACCTTTCTTATAAGTTGTGATTTTGTTTAATGCAGCCTAACTTTTTTGATTAGGGAGAAAGAAGTTCTCTTTGAAGCACAGACTTCACGATACTTGAATGAATTTGATGAGGTTGCAAGGCTAGGAAAAGGAGGATATGGTAAAGTATACAAGGTATTCTTTACCTCCCATTTATAACTCATCAGTTTATATCTAGTTTTCCTTTGAAATTTAGAATTACTGGTTTCACTGTTTTGTTTATTTTTCTAATCGAAAAATAAAACCACTAATTTTCCAATAGAACAGGTGCAAACCCACACACGTGAAGGATGTTGGCATTTCATTTCAAAAGATGCTGATTTGTGTTTCTGTTTGTTGGAAGCAGGATATATTGGATATTTTACTTTGTGTATTTTGACCCTTTTAAAGTGAATGAAAACTTATTTCTTGTGTGAAGTGTTGTGATGTATTCACTTAAACCATCCTGAGGAACTGATTAGTCTGCACACTGCAATGTTCCAGTTGTGGCTGCGTGAAAAAAAGAAACCTTAATATGAATATAAACCGTCCAACCCGATGTTGAATTGTATTAAATACTTGTAGCGTATGGCCAGCCTAAGGTTCCCTGTGTGGTACGTGCCATATGTAAATGACAGTTGTGGTCTCACAGATTTACTGAGAACCCGTTTAAGCAGTTATCAGGACTTATCAGCATTTTTTTTATTGATGGAAAGATAGCTGTAAAGCTACGGATTTCACAAAGACTGGATAAGATGTTTACAGTCCTGAAAGAAGGCAACGGTGGAGTATCCTTCTCTTAGACAGCTGGGGCCTAATACCATTTTGATTCTCTGAGACAGGTAAAAGGTTATCTGAATGGAGTGCAGAAATTAATTTTTAGAAAATAGTTGGTTCTAAAGGATTTAATAATTCATTAATCTAAACACATCAACAACTAATTTTGTCCTATTG
The DNA here is from genome assembly GCA_013398815.1 of Ibidorhyncha struthersii. NCBI lineage: Eukaryota > Metazoa > Chordata > Aves > Charadriiformes > Charadriidae > Ibidorhyncha > Ibidorhyncha struthersii. The sequence continues at coordinate 4,280 of VZSZ01001419.1, forward strand.
CAATTGTTTTCAGGTCAGAAACAAGTTAGATGGTCAGTTCTATGCTATCAAAAAAATTAACATTAAGAGGGCTACAAGAAGAGATTGCATGAAGGTATTCTTTTTCCTGTGTTTCATCTCTGTTTTAACTCCCTATCTGCTCTAGCTGATTCTGATTTAATTTAGTTATGCAGTTGTTTCCCAAAACATCAAAAACCTTAATAAAGTTTTTTCCGCGTTCTGAGTTTCTACGATTTGATGATTTTTGATAGAAAAAACGTAAATGAGAGGTATTTAAGCCCATTAAAGGAAGCATATTATTAACTTGGTCATCTCTGCAACCATGAAAATCATAATTTGTTTTAAAGCTTCCAGATTTTCTTCATTACTGTAATAATTTTATTTGTTCTTTCTCTGTCAGAAACTGTTATTTTTTGTTATCTTTTGGGTTTAAGCACTCAGAATAAAGGACAGTCATACTGTTCTTTTTTGTCTTTTTAGGTGCTACGAGAAGTTAAAGTGCTGGCTGGGCTGCAACATCCTAATATTGTAGGCTATCACACTGCTTGGATGGAACAAGTTCAAACAGTACGCCCAAAAGGAAAGTACAGCATGTTGTGTAATTCTTGCTTGCATCCTGCTCTGTACTATGATTTGCAGGAGAATCTTACTTCTCTTATAAAATAGCTGGTTTTCCCCGGTCTTTAAAACAACCCAAAAAAGCAAACTACAGGTGACCACCAGGTCTTCTCCCTCTGTTCACTTCAGTCTCTTGCCTAATAACTTACTTGTTGCTTAATGATGAATTTGGAACTGTGGAAGTATTGGCTTCACTTCAGGTAATATGTGGGGAGGATTTTAAATATGTGTGAAATTCAGTGGAATGCTATGAAAACCTCTTAAAGCAAAAAGTAGTGAGTTGACAAGGAGAAGAATGAGTAATGGGGAACGAGCCACTTCAGATATTGGGGGAAAAGTGATGAACAGGAGAAAAAAACCCACAAATTTGCTACCATGTTTCAAAATCTCAGAGCTGTAGCAAAATTAGAATGTCTCCCACTATGCTTCTCTTCCTTTCTGGAAAAGAGTTTAGAAAAACTGAAAGAACCTGGAAATAAATACTTTAATGGGGAAAAAAAAAAAGATTCCCTCTTACTTTGCTTTCCCTAGGAGAGTTTTTAAATTTGATGAATCCCATTTCATAGTTCTGCTGTGACAGAGCAATCTGGTTTTTTTTGTGTATCAGCTACTGTATGTAACTGTTGAGATTTATCAACTTTTATGTTAATTTTACACTTTCTTCCCTGCCCCCTTTGTTTTCTGTCAGGTTCTTTGTTCTCAGCTCTTCCACCACTTTGTCCTTTGGTCCCTTGGTAACCCTATTCCATTGGTCCCTTTCTTTCTTGTCCTTTTCCGGAATGCTTTTAGTGGTTAAACCTTTTGATCCTCTCTGGGTGGGAGGTTTGCTTATGCTCTGTATGACTTTATTGCTTTCCAAGTCAGTGACTTGACACCCAGTCAGCTATAAGCATGAAAGAAAATGCGTAGGAAGGTGACAGTATAGTAAAACAGGCAAGACTTTTTAACCAATGATGCTGGGAATCTTGAAGGGTGCAACTTCATAGTGCTAGGCGTATTTCACAAGTATTTAATGGTGATAATGTAAGTACATAACTAGATCTATAGGTAGTTTTCATTGGCTTACAAGATTGGTGTTTCGTATTTGCTTCTGTGTGCTAACACAAACTGCTTTTTCGCATAAATATACAATTTTCATTAAAATTATGTCCAAAATGCCAGGTGTCATCAAAACAGCAGCAGGGTGGTGCAAAGGATGGTGCCTTGTGGAGCTGCTTCTTTTGCTGTGTATTATCATATACATTATAAGCCCTAATTTTGAACAGGCTGACTTCCTAAAGGTGAAATCTAGGTGAACATGTAAGAGGGCCCAGTACAACCCTTTCAGTGACCTCGTACAACATGTATTTTCTTTTCAATTAAAGAAAAATGAAAAGCATATTATGGTTGCTTCTTAGTACACTAAGAAACACCTTTTGCAGTAGCAGTAATAGAGAAAAAAATATCTACACGTAATGAAGTTAAATTCAGTAAGATGCTGTAGCCTAAATGTTAATTTATAGTAAATGTATGCATGCTTTTTTTTGTAAAATACCATATTTATCTTTTCATCCAATAGATAAAACAATAATGGAGTTGCAGCCATTATCTTTGGAGCAAGAGAGTGTCAAGTAAGTGTGATAAATCTCAGTGATAACATTTATTTGGCTTTAACATAAGGCTCTTTTTAAAAGGAACATTAAAAGAGTACAGAATTCAGCGTATATTGCACAAGCGCAAATTACAACAAAAAAAGTCTTAATTATACTTGTCATTATTTCTCTTCTGGTTGCGTAAGGTGAGGTGTATTGCTGGGTACTTCTACCTTCTTTGGACCTCTCTAGTTTATAGTGGAGTCTTACTGGAGCGATGGGGCCTTCTGTTTCTCAGCAGTGTTGATTAGCTCTTTCAGTAAGGAGATGGAGCCCTGTGAGAAATACAGTCTAACTTCCTGGGTTGAAAGGAATGGAGATGCATAGAATTATAGAATCGTTAAGGTTGGAAGGGACCTTTAAGATCATCGAGTCCAACCATTAACCTAACTTGGCAAAACCACTTCTAAACCATGTCCCCAAGTACCACGTCTGCCCTTTTTTTAAACACCTCCAGGGGTGGCGAATCCACCACCTCCCTGGGCAGCCTATTCCAGTGCTGGATAACCCTTTCAGTGAAAAAATTTTTCCTAATATCCAACCTAAACCTCGCCTGGCTTAACTTGAACCCATTTCCTCTCGTCCTATCACTTGTCACTAGGGAGAAGAGGTCAGTCCCCATCGCTCTACAACCTCCTTTCAGGTAGTTGTAGAGAGTGATAAGGTCTCCCCTTGGCCTCCTCTTCTCCAGGCTAAACAGCCCCAGGTCCCTCAGCCGCTCCTCATCGGACTTGTCCCCCAGACCCCTCACCAGCTCCGTTGCCCTTCTCTGGACACGCTCCAGCACCTCAATGTCCTTCTTGTAGTGAGGGGCCCAGAGCTGAACACAGTACTTGAGGTGCAGTCTCACCAGTGCCGTCCAGGGAATGCTGTGACCCAGTACCATGTGTATCTGTCTGGGTCAGCCATCAGAAATCCCTCCTGAGGGAGGGCATTGAAAAGGCTGGAGCCCACACTGCCAATTACATCATCCTCAGGTTTTGTGTGGGGAAGGAGCTGAACTCTTACTCTGGAATGCAGTTTGCATTTGGGGGAAAAAAAAAGAAAAAGTTTTCAGAATGGTGTATCACAAATAGATGATATAAAACTGTGTACATACTTTGATTTCTCTCCCGTTCTTTATTGTTTTCAGTGATTGCTGTCACATTCAGAGTGTGGAAAGTGGTAGTTCAATTATCTTTGCTGACCTTACTTCACAAGAAAAGAAGCCCTGCGACAGTACCAGTCTTAGAAACCTGGATAGTGAATTAGCCCAGAATATGGATGTAAGGAATGATTTTACAAACAGCAGTAGTAAAGAGCACATGAAACCAAACAAACGTGAATTATCCATAGAATTGCAAGAAGACTCTGTAAGTAGTGTTAGCAGTAGATCAACTGATGTGAAAAATCATTCAGCATCAGGACCTCATTCTAGTCTGGATCAAGGTGCTAGCACTGGAAGTAAGTCCTGCACTGAAGAATGCTCCAAGAATGATATAGCTCTCTGTGGAGAGTTTGAGGTAAATACAGTTCTCTTTAAGTATACTTAACTGCTGTCTAATTTAATGGTGATTGTAAAGTAGAGTTTGGTAGGCAGAGGGATGATTTATAACGATAAATTAAAAAAAATGAAATTACTGCAATTAAAACAAAAAATACAGACAACTTTTACTTAAGGGGGTAACACCATTACAAGGAAGCTGATCAGAGTAGCTGGCAAAACTTGGCATGCGAGAAAGTTTCCATGTGTTAGTTATCTGGGATCCTTTCAAAGTACCTACATGAATAAAAATTACCACATCCCTTTTTTTTATACTCCCACTTACAAAAAAAAAAAAAAACCATCAAATTTTAAAATCTTCAGTATTCAGTAATGATGGCTAATTCAGATACTATTGATGAAGGTGTCTATATGTAACGTGGTGCCTGTAGGATTACATGTGAAACAGAGAGGAGCTGATTTGAGCAGGGAATCACCACTCTGCCTGTGCTTGTAAAACTTGGTTGGCTTTCTGAAACGTTTTGTATACCACAGCCAGCTCTGGAATGCTTCAAGCTATTGCTATGATTTGGAGTTCCCTCTTGCAAGAAATCCAAGTTTTTAAAGGTGTTCGCTTGAGTCGTCCAGGTTATCAGATGAACTAATACATTATCAGAAACTGAGTATGAAGTTGTATATTCATGTTAATAAATCATAAAATTCCATATCAAGAGGTTGAATTTTTTTACTATTTTATATTGATTTATACTATTTTCTTAAGCCAGAATGAACTTCTGTTCGGTATGTCTAGAAGCTTTTAAATTGTAGTTTGAATAGTAAGGTATGTAGCTGGCTATTTTCTTAGATTTTATCAAATAACAATTGTTAAAATTTGAGGAACGAGCAAAAATACCCCAAAACTAGATTAGCATCGTTGCATCTGCTTCTTGAATGCAGTAGATTAGTAATACTGTATTTGATGTCATTTTGGTATCTAATTGGTTTTTTAGTTTAAAACCCGATTTTTTTTAATTTTAAAGAAAATAACTAAGAAAATACTGTCCAGATTACAGTGGCAAAATCATGGACCATTGTTTTTCTGTTAGGTGGAGTATCGTTTGATGCTTCATATACAGATGCAACTCTGTGAAATATCCTTGTGGGATTGGATTGTTGACCGTAATAAAAGATGCAACGAGAGAACAGAGGAAACTTCCAGTAAGATTCATCACTGTCTTAAAAATTTACATATTTATTATCAAGCAAATATTTCATTTTTCCTAATTGGAATTCCACTTGCCTGAACTTAGGTTTTATTTCAGCAACCTACAATATGGATCTTCTTAGCTAGATTCTTTATTCATTTAATCAAATAGCAGCTAGTATTGGATCTTTGTATGATAGATGTTGGTAAAAGAGATTTAAGTTCTAGACAACTCTTCAAAAAAGAATGAATTTATGCCTGAGGCGTAGCTGTTACCTGGAGGGATCTGTACCTGGGCAATGCTACTTATTTGGAATAGAGTTTCTTATTGACAAAATCTGCTTTTTCTCAGTAAGCTGTTTAAATAATTGAAATTTTGCTGTGGTAGTAGCCTTGCTGCTACAAAGTAGAGCTCTTCACAGGCTAATTTATCTGCTCTGGAAAATATAAATACATCTTTGTTCCAGATAGGTTACAACATACCTAAAAGCTTGTACGTTTGTTCATAAGGATCAAAACTGCTACGCAGGCTAATTTGTCATTGGTCTAAAGAATCTAACATTTACTTTGCTTGAGCGGCCAGAGGAGTTCTCATGCCCTGATACCAAGCTGTCTTCAATAATGGTTGACATTTGGAAGAACAAGTCTAATGCTCTTAAAGCATTAGAGACACGTTCCTTTCTCTGGGGTGGTTGTATAAAGAAAGCATATGCTTAACAGATTGTAAGACATAAACTATATGATTAATGTTTAATCTTACTTTTAATTGTTATTAAAATAAATCTGTTGTTCTCCTCGGTCATGGAGTAAGGTTTACCAGCTAACTGTCAGCTGCCTTCCACAAATCTCTCCTGAATTTATAGTCTTTTTAGCTTTCTTAAGCTAGAAGATGACATTCCTGGTCAGTCAATGGCAGGATTACTAGGGCGTTTGACCTTGCAAAATGCCCTTGTCACACATTTTCACAGGCGACAGGAGAGGAAAGGTGAATGCTATCATAGGTTAGAGTTTCTTAATAGAAACTGAAACCTAAGTAGGAGTAAATGGTGAGTGTTCAAAGTGGCAACAGACGTGTTAGATCCGGGTCATTAGAGTAGGAAGACAGTGTAGTTTAATAAAATAATAATGTGGGAAATGGTAAGTTCGTTTAGGACAGCTACAGCCAGAGGAGTCTTGGGAATTTCAGAGGGAAGCACAACAGTAGAGGATTCGGATCCAAAAAGGAAGGGTGCAAATCAATACAGAAAACTTGTTATTACGTAAATTAGTATGAGTTTATCTGGAACTGTATTTTTCGTTCCAATTCAGTACTTACATGGAAGTAAAGAGTTTGTTAAATTTGTAATGAACTAGCTATCTGGTGGGGTTTGGAGTAATGTTTTCAGGCAGACATATGTTCATGTCCCCTGAACTTTCCTTTTGGGAATTTTGAGGTTAGTGACTTTTTGCTACTATCTTAGGAGAAGCATAGGAAATTCCATTTTTAAGCTATGCTCATTCTGTTAAAAATTTCTTCCACATTATAAATAAACAGAATTCAATAAGACATACCACTATAAGCTTAAATAACTCGGTAAAATTTAGCTGAAATAATTTAGAATTTAAATTGTTTTAAGGTCCATACCATCTTGTGGACGTCCGCTGGACAATGAAAATTTTTCAAGAGTTATTAGAAGGAGTATGCTACATCCACAGCATGGGAGTGATGCATCGAGACATTAAAGTAAGTTCATCAAATTATTACTTGAAGTTAAAGAAAACAAAGATAGCTTACATTATGGGAGAATGAAAGCAACTTAGTAGTTAAATTTGAGATGACTTAGGCTCTTAAGAATTTAGCTGTGTTACAGATGGAAAAATACATTGTCTGTGCTGTACCAGTACCATACTTTCTTTACTATAAGCATAGTACTTGGTTATATTGACTTACAAGTGAACTATGATTAAGCTCTGGAAACGTCTTCTCCTTTGTGAAGCCATTTTCTTGTCCTAAACAGAGATGGTCAGATTGATTTTGTTTTGTCTTGGTATTTCCTTAACCAGGGTAGGACCTAAATTGTCTAATTACCTAAAAAAATTTCTTTTAGGTAATTATAAAAATAAGCAAAGCCCCTTGACTACACCTCCGTTTGCTAAAAGCATGCCAGTTAGCTTTTGAAAATATGTCCAAGTTATAGTTATTTGCTTTTTTAAAAAAAAAAAAAATCCCTCAGTTGCGAATAATTGCTGTCTTTCAAAATGGTTGCTCTCTCTGCTAAAGGCCTGAAATTGTAAGTGACATTAGCGACTGAAAAGTTTTGGTTTCATTTCTATTAAAAGTAACAAAGAGCGGACTTAAAAAAAAAAACATTTTGAATTATTAGAATAGGGTGTCCTTTATATGTTCCTGTGAAGGTTTTTTGGAACTGTAATCGTAAGAATAGCTTTTATTTACTTACTGGCTAGCTTAAATGTAAAGCATAGGTAGATATATCTTGCCCCCCCGGCCTCCTCCGCTTAAACTGATAGAATTGAATAGCAAGAACATGAATGTGTATTTTCCTACTCTGCTTCCTACAGAGGTTCACTGCATCTGATTCAGTAGCTATGCGAGGAAATTAATGTAAAAATAATCTTGATGATTAAAACTCCACGTGTGGAAACTTGGAACTACTTGAAAACACACGATCTTCATTCTGGATTAATTTTAAATTTTCTGCTGACCATTTCAGGGTCAATAGTTTTTCGGTTTGCTTTCCTGTTTAACATCATCATGGCCTTATTGTCCGAAGTCCTGGTAGTTGTATAAAGAATTCCATACAGTTACTGGGAGCCTGGTTTTGAGCCTGTGCTCGTTGTTTTCACCATATGTTCCTGTAATAATGATTTTGCAGATTTCTCGCAGAGACGATAATTTCTGCGATAATGTTATAAGAAAGGCTTTCAGCATCTGAAATTGTGAGAACGGAAGTCCAGGTAGGCAGGCGTCCTTGATTATCGCTTCACTTCAGTGGAGATGAGAAGCCTAGCAACTTGTTCAGCGGTGCTGTACCTTTTACATTTGAGCTGCATTGAAGAAATTAGAACAGTGGGGATTGCCCATCCCATCTCTTGTTAAACTGTTCCTGCCTGCTGTATACTGTAACAGAAGATCAGCTATTTACTCTCTGCCACCTGAGCAGGCCTTGTGAATAGCTGTTCATCCTTCATCTTGGGTGTTAATGTTGGCTCCATTACCTAATAGTAAACAGGTGCAATCTGTGTTGACACCGAAAATTCTCCTTGCTTTAGATGGTGCTGTGCACACTGCAACGTGAAGGGCAGTTCTTCCACAGGTTGTTGGACTGGCAAAGTTAGTGTTTGCGCCAGAGGCGATTACAGTTGCTGCCACCTCTGTGTTAGTGACGCTACAGCTGTGTGAAGGGATGTCCAGCCAGAATTGTTGGTGTCCTAAGTTAAGATAATACTGAAAAAGAATGGATATATGTGAAAAGGCATCATCAGACTGTTCGCATAAACATGGCAGTCAGTCACATTTGTAATTATTGTTTTCAGGATTTGTCTGATGGTTTACACTTTGCAAGATACAGAGACACTTTTCTGTGTTATGCTGTGAAGTTGGCTGATTTCTCTGAAATGTGGCTGAAATGGATGTCCCAGCTGCAAGTACTAGGCAAATTTAGTAGGAGAAGTTGAAGTACTGTGTAGCCTCTTGTTATTTCTGTACCATAAAACATTGCTTTAAGTTAATTTCTTTTTATTAAGATAAAATTACTTAGACTAAAACTTCTGGACTGGTAGGGTGTAACGTAATAGCAGGTCCCAAAACTTCAGTTGTTAGAAGAAATTTTATGAGTTGCTATGACCTACGAGAAGCTTGCTTGTTAACTTGTATTTGCTAACCACAGCTTCTTTGTGCCCAGCAGGAATGCATAACGTGGTGTTACACCTTCAGTTCCTCTACTTCCTAGTTTTATAGCATGAGAAATGAGTCATCATAGTTCAGCTTCAGGCCAGTGAGTCTCACAGAAGTGTAAGCAAGCAGAAGTTCCATCTCATCTGTGCATACAGACATTATCTGGCAGTGCTTGGGCCTCTAGATTATAATATCATAGAATGGTTTGGATTGGAAGGGACCTTAAAGCTCATCTAGTCCAACCACCAGCCCAGGTTGCTCCAAGCCCCGTCCAACCTGGCCTTGAACACCTCCTGGGATGGGGCAGCCACAGCTTCTCGGGGCAACCTGCGCCAGGGGCTCACCACCCGCACAGTCAATAATTTCTTCCTAATATCTAATCTAAATCTCGCCTCTTTCAGTTTAAAACTGTTCCCCCTCGTCCCATTGCCCACCTCCCTGATCCCTCCCCAGCTCTCCTGGAGCCCCTTTAGGCACTGGAAGGGGTCTCTGAGGTCTCCCCGGAGCCTTCTCTTCTCCAGGCTGAACACCCCCAACTCTCCCAGCCTGTCCTCCCAGCAGAGGGGCTCCAGCCCTCGCAGCATCTCGGTGGCCTCCTCTGGCCCCGCTCTAACAGGTCCATGTCTCTCCTGTGCTGAGGCCCCCGAGCAGGAGGCAGCGCTGCAGGGAGGTCTCCCCAGAGGGGCAGAATCCCCTCCCTCGCCCTGCTGGCCACGCTGCTGGGGATGCAGCCCAGGGTGGGGGAGGCTTTCTGGGCTGTGATCGCGCATTGCTGGCTCATGTCCAGCTCTTCATCCCCCAGCACCCCCAAGTCCCTCTCAGCAGGGCTGCTCTCCATCCCTCTGTCCCCAGCCTGTGCTAATACCGGGGGTTGCCCTGACCCAGCTGCAGGACCCTGTGCTTGACCGTGTTGAACTTCATGAAGGTCACATGGGCCCACTTCTCCATCCTGTCCAGGTCCCTCTGGATGGCATCCCGTCCCTCTGGTGTGTCACGGCACCACCCAGCTTGGTGTCGTTGGCAAACTTGCCAAGGGTGCACATAACGCTAGCATTCCTCCTTCTTAGTGGTTCTAAAGCCAAAATATATGGATAAAACTATTTCAGTTTCTCCAGTCAGTGCTCTCTACTCAAGTCTCTCATCACTTTGTTTTTTTTCATAGTAACTTCCCAGAACGAAGTAGCATGTTGCAGCTGTTCTTACCATAGAGAAAAGTATATTTTGTTTTACATTATGTCCAGCCCAAATATGATACTTAGTCCTCCTTCCTGCTACGTCGGTTGGTCTAATTTGCTGTCTGCTCTTGCCTGTTCCTCTTAATGGTGGTGTTCTGCAAATTTCCTATTTTCTGCTGGGAAAAAGAAACCTAAAACTTTATCTTTCCACTAAATCTTTGTTTTTCCTGTTTTGCATTTCTTCCTGTTTTCTAGATCCTTCATATGTGGTCTTTCTGCCCAAATGTTGCTAACACATAATTTGGCATCAGCTATGACTGTTTTTTCTCTCTCTCAGTAATGAAAGTGTTAAATAATTATACCTCTGAAACACTGGATTTTACAGACTTTGAAACAGCTGAAATTTCGTAATTCTTTATATAGATGTATTTTAGATTTTATACTGTCTGTTTTTTGTAGCCCAGAAATATCTTTCTGCATGGATCAGATCATCATGTAAAAATAGGAGACTTTGGGTTAGCCTGCAAAGACCTTCTTTGGGATGATGCAGACCAGTGGTTTAAGACAGAAAGAATAAATGGTAAGAGAAAAAAGCTTAGTGGGGTTTCTATGATATTAAAACCATTAAATATTGAATTCTGAAGTGAAATGGTAGCAATGCAACACTAGCTGAGTAAGTCTAAATTGCCTTTTTGAAGGACTGACGCACACTTCAGGCGTGGGGACTTGCCTCTATGCCTCACCAGAACAATTGCAGGGATCTCACTATGATTTCAAGGTAGGGAGTATTTTTTTTTTTCTATTAACACATGATGATAGTAAGAATAAAACAAGCCTTTCAGTAGGTAAATACATGTTTGGTAAATACATAAATACTCTTCCTACTGCTATTTCTAATGTTTTTGTTGAAACATGGATTTCAACTTTGTCTTCTAGTTTGCTAATGCAAATTGTTTGCATTTCTAAGATCATCTTGAAGAATCTATATAGATTTGCATTTGTGTTCCTTTAGTAGTGTCATGATATTTTTCGCATCATGAAACTTTTCGGGAAACTTTTTCATACCGTGAATTTTTTATGAGAAAAAGATATCTAGAAAGTAACTAAAAACACTGGTTATCCCAGAACTTTTTCTTCTCCCCCTTACCAGTCAGACATGTACAGCATGGGTGTTATCCTGCTAGAACTCTTCCAACCGTTTGGAACAGAAATGGAAAGAACAGAAGTTCTTACACATTTAAGAAACAGCCAGATTCCTCATACTTTCTACAAAAAATGGCCTATTCAAGCCAAGTACGTTAAACTCCTCACCAGTCAGAGATCTACAGAAAGACCAACTGCTGCTCAGCTTCGTGAAAGTGAACTATTTCATACCACAGAACATGTAAGTTATGCCAATAACCTCAGCCTTTACAGGATAAAGACATAGATAACGCCTGTTGTTTCCCTGCCTGTATTATGGGTTTATGGGGTTTTTTGTTTTAAGAGGATTGTGTGATGGACTTTTTTTCTGATTACAGTATTTAGCCCACTATATTAATGTTTCTGGTGAAATGAGCGGTCATTAAGGATAAGGTAACTTTATGATGACTGGACAGTTGATTTACTGACAGCTTGAGGTATTTTTATAGTTCAGAAAAGCCTTTGAAGCTTTTCCATTGGCTCTGCAGAATCTTTTTATCATTTTCCCCTTCCTTGCCACGCTTTTTTGTTTGTGGATGAAGTTGTAGTATCAAACACGCAGAACAGCTGTGGTGCTGCAGAATGTATCTGCAGTGGATTGTGAACACAACTCAGATGCATTAATAAGACTTTGTCCTTCTCTGTCTATAAATGAATTAAACTGACTCTCATTTTCAGGTTATTTCTAACCTACAACAGAAGGTGAGACAGCAAGAGGAAGAAATAGAGAAACTGAGAGAGAGGATAAGACTGCTTTCTCAAGAACAAGATGAACATATGAGACTAGGATCTCCTGTTTAAGTACAGGAAGAACTAACCTCTATTGTATGCTAAGTTATATAAAACACTTCTTTTTTTATGCAAAAATATTTCAGTGCATTTTGATTTTCCTGTCTGTTCTTTAAAGGCATTCATCTTTTTGTCTTAGTTCAGAAGTCTCCAGTCAACAGAGGATTCGTGCTGCACTTAGCCTCAGTACAGTTTCACTTGTGTAAATAAGCATTTGGGTTACAGGGAAAAACATAAGGAAAAATCAAAAGTGCAGCTTGTATTTCCACAGGACTACTTTAGACACCTTATAATCATTAAACAAACATGCATGTTATGCAGCAGTTACAAAAAAGGAAGTCACACCCAAAAGGTAGTTGTCATGTTTTTATTGATTTTAGAGTTCTGTCCAACTGTACTACTTGAATACATCTCACAAAGGACTCAAACTGCTACAGCAGACATAAGGTGGAATAAGATTAAAATGACACCATTATGAAGAGTAGATGCTTACTTCAGTAGCTTCATGACAGAGCTGAAAGGTGCCAAGTTCTCACACGACTTCATCCATTTTTGCACGTTGGCAGGGGCAGCATTTGCGCTACCTGTCTGCTGAAGCGCACACCACGCAACAATGTCTGCTACGGTGAGTTCATTTCCCACCAACCACGCTGTCTTGCCCAGGGCAGCATTCATGGAGCGCAAGACTGCTCCTTTTTCCTTGCTGCTACCTTCTTTGAGCTGGAAGACGGCTGTATCAACCCAGCTGTCGATCAGAGTTGAAGTAACAGCATTGTACTTCTGGCCAAACAGGGAAAAGAGAAATCTAGCGATATTCCCCTCTCCTTCAATGGGGCACATCGTTTGAATGCTAAACTTCATCTGGGGTTTTGGAACTGAAATTAAGAAAAGACAAAAGTGAATACCACATGGTAGAGAAGTTAAGCGTAATAGTAATTCTATGATTTATTTTATTTGTGATTCCAGCAACACTGTTAACATCATTAACGTGATGAACAATTTTTAGTTTTTTTAGTCTAAATACTTAGACTAAGGCAGGAGCCTGGGATAAAGCGATCACTTTTTGCAAACTTCAGCCCCATTCCCACCTAATTTCTGTTCCAGCAATCTTATTTGTAGAAACTGAAAACCACTTCTATAAAAGAAAATATGCTGTGGGTACAACCAACCATGTAAATGCCACATGTACCACGTGTATTTTAATAGCAGTAACCACGAACAAGAATCTTCCTCCTCTGTCCCCATCACTGTTCACAGCGATAAAAAAAGAGCAGTACCTGTCTGTCACGTGTCAGCACAGAGACACCAAAGGATCTGTTGGCAAGGTTTTAGAGCACGAGTTTCATTTTCTCACCTATTGCAAAACACCGATCTACAAGGTAACTTCATTCTTACCATCCTTCCAAATAAGAGTAAAGCCCAACTGATATTCGTGACGTGGTTGCTTCTTAGTCTGCTCTCCAAAGCATTTCAAGAGGTGGTCTGGCACACTTTTCACTGATGAATGTGTGTGAACAGCTGATAATATTTTATAGTGTTCACAAAGCAGACGGTGTAGTACTAATAGTGACAGCGGAGGCAGAGAAGGATTTGCATTGATTACGATATCTTTCAGGGCACCATAATCCTGCACAGAAAGTAAGGCATGTTCCAGATCAGACTTTGAAGTAGTGGAGTTCATCTGACAGCAAAATGTACATAGCCATGCATGTGTATATCTGAAATTCTAATGACAGTCAAATTATTCAAGTTTGGACATTTAAAACCTGTTTAAGCATTTGAACGTCTTCCTTCCTCAACAGCAATATAATCCAAGAACAGGACTGTGGGGAATTCTAGTCCAATCTGACGCCAAAGTTAAAATTTCTAGTTAGTAACAAAGAAGAAACCAACTGTCATAATTTCAAAATTAACCATTCTAGCCTAGACTTTATCCAAATGAGAATATATAGGATTCAGTATTTATAAGTGTTTGTATCTATAATCTGGATGCCTGAAACAGTGGTTGCAAGTTATTTGTAAGGCTGTAAGACTTGTATATCGAGTTCTGTGTGTGCCAGGTTTTAACGCCACCCTTCCAACTGAAAATCTGAGCAGAGAAAGTACCTATCGCTGTATATGCTCAACTAAACCTACCTTTCCAAGCATCAAATCTAAATCTGCTCCATTTGTTGTCAAAGGAGAACATTCATCCGTTTGAATGATGTTCGTTACATCTAAGTCAGCATCTGGGGTTTGTATCATCTTTGAGAGCCCATCAACAGCGCTCTTCAGTTCATACAAGCGTTTTAGAATCTCCTCCTGGCGGGATTCAAGTGCTTGAAGTGATGGGTCAACCTCTTCCTATAGCAGAGGAAAAAACAAGGGCGCATACGTGTTTGGTCGGCTCAGTGTCAAAATAGTCTGCAGCTCACTTGACAGTAAGTTTTAAAAGACTTTAAACACATTCAGGTAACTGGAACATTATGTTCTTATGTCTTACTAGTTGTCTCTTCTTTTGTCTGTATGTGTGGTAAGAGATGCATTATTTAATCAAATCTCTGAAGTTTTCCTGCCTTGTTTTTTTTAAACCGCTAGCTACAGCAAACTGTGTAATGTAGTAAAAATCAGACCACAACCACAGAAACCTGAAGTTGGCAGTGAAGTGCTGAATTACAACCTGAAAAAACACAGTTAGCTTGTCGGGATTCTCTTCTGCACAGAAGAGCAGCCTGACAGAGTTTGTGCTGAGGCTGCCAAACGAGGAAACTTCTCGGCAATTTGAGTAGTTTATAAAAGTTATAAAACGCTGCAGGTTTAGATGGATGGTGCATCATATGAAATCACTCTTTGAAGTCATTCTTTGTTTCAGAGAATATAAACTACAGAGGAAAAAGAGACCGTAGGGTTTGTTACATGTCAATCCCAATGCATCTTTTTGTTATATTGATTCTCTTACAAGTCTCGTATCTTACAATGTTACCTCTTCTAAAAGATGAAGAGTATGTTCCTGTGGGAGGTTTTAAGTCTAGAAACTTACAATAATGTTAAAGAAAAAACTTTATATAGATAATCCGTTTCTAAGCATCCTGAATAAGGATTAACAAACCCCAACCTATCGACAGACTTCTTTCTTTCCGTCGCACGGATGGAGATAACAAGCACAAGGTATCCAGGGGAAATCCTGACACCCGCTTACACAACACTCTCAAAGGCAAGACAGGGAAACACCTCTTAGTCGACCCTTACTTGGCCAGTACGCAATTCTGTGCAACGAGAAGCATCTCACAGGAGATGGGCAGCTAACGCTTTCCTGTTGCAATGGGAGAGCATCTTAGCGAGCGTTCCTGTGAAGTTCTGCCCTGCGTCCGCCCCCGCTCGGCATCTCCAGCGGCAGCCCGGCTGCGGGCACGGCAACCGCTCGCTGGAAAGCCGTGATGGCTTCAAGCTAAAAATAGCCACAAGCAGCATGGAAGAATTCAAAGCCTTCCTGACGCTGGAGAGAGGCTGAAATCAACTAGATTAACGTAACGTAATAGTTTGCATCTTTGCCTTATTTAAGAACGAAGTAACTGATACTAGAAAGAGGAACCAGGCAGCTACACACCCTCTAGCTCAACGGCTCGGAAGAGACGAGGCCTGAGCCAACAGTGACGGGGCAGCGGGGAGGGACGCGGCCTGCTGGGACCGTCACCGACTGCATCGTTTTTAAAATAAAACCTGAGCAAGACACACGCACTAGGGCCCAGAAAAGCCACGCTGAGAATCGCCGAAGGCTTCACAAACGCTACAGGGAAGCTCCGGGGAAAGCTGAGCCCGTTTAACCCTCGACTCAACCGCCGGTAAGCGAGGAGGAGCCGGCGCCGCCTGTGCTGCCGCGCCGCTTCGGCGGGCCGGGCCCCTGCCGGCTCCCCGGCGCCGGAGGCTTCTCCCGG
>VZSZ01001419.1:20618-34112 GCA_013398815.1 Ibidorhyncha struthersii
CGTGCCCCGCCGGGTCCCGATGGCGGCGGCCGCGCCGGGGTGAGCGCCTGTCCCAGGGCGGGCTGGAGCGGGGCGCGGCATCGCGGCGGCGGGTGGGGGCCGCCCCTCGCTCGCCCTCCCCTGCCCGCGCCGCCTCCCCTCACGGGCGGCTGGGGGCGTCGCTGCCCCGCAGCGGGCCCTGCCCTGGGCGCTGGCGCGGTTGCGGCCTCCTCGGCTGCCGCTGGCTTCGCGGTTCCCGCCTCCCCTCCCGGGGAGGCCGGTGGGGCTTCTCGGGCGTTTGGATGCGGCCGCACGGGGTATCCTTGAGAGGAGCGGGCGAGCGGGGCGGGACGGACCCTTCCAGCCTGTTTTACGGTGCCGTGATTTTCCTGTCCTCTCTCTTTCAAGCCTGCAGCCTGCCAAAGCCATCAAGCCCATCGACCGCAAGTCCGTTCATCGGATCTGCTCGGGACAGGTTGTGCTGAATCTTGGCACAGCCGTGAAAGAGTTGTTGGAAAACAGCCTGGATGCTGGAGCTACCAACATCGGTAACCTGCTTTTCATCGTAATTTCATAGACCTCTGAAGTACTTCTTTTTCCTCAAAACACACAAATCTGTGCAAATAGTTTCTGTTTGGGCCAAGCATGTTTGCAGTGATTTTACGCCTCAGATAAATAAAGCATTGTGATTCCCAAGCTCCAGCTGGGCTCCTAGAAGAATGTGATTTTGTCTGTGTTGTTTTATTTGTAGCCCTTTTTGCCGCTAAATAAGGTACGTGGCCTATACAGCAGTGGTGATGAGGCTGTGCTAGCTGCTGGTCTCAAGCTAGCAGATGGTTACGGCAGGGTCACAGTTTCCAGAGCTGCCGGGATGATAACTGGTATAACTGGGAAAACTTCTGTTCAGGCAGAAGTGCAATGAAGCTGAACTTCTTGCAAGTATGGGCTGGTTTGCATTAGATTGCCCTACCTTTTGACAGCTATGAGGACTGCTTTGTTGTTCAAACTTGACATGGAAAACCGTTGTCTGGTAAAGTTACTTTGAGTACAAAATTAATACTGAATACTGTGTATGAACATAGAGAATTAAAAGACTTTTATTACTCAATTTTGTAGATATAAAACTTAAAGATCATGGAGCAGAACTGATAGAGGTTTCAGATAATGGAGG
Organism: Ibidorhyncha struthersii; assembly: GCA_013398815.1. Classification (NCBI taxonomy): domain Eukaryota; kingdom Metazoa; phylum Chordata; class Aves; order Charadriiformes; family Charadriidae; genus Ibidorhyncha; species Ibidorhyncha struthersii. The sequence continues at coordinate 21,769 of VZSZ01001419.1, forward strand.
TGGAGTGGAAGAGGAAAACTTCGAAGGCTTAAGTAAGTTGAACCTTTCTCGTAATTTATATTTAGACATTTTGAAAACATATTTTCAGTCAGAAAGCTACTTTTTTTAAACAAATTTCCTAAGTTTAATAATTTTCAGTGGATACTGTGGATACTTTTACATAATGCGAGCATGACCTGCAAGACTTGGGCAAAGCTAGACTACACTTCTGTAGTGCTATTGTGGTTATAGTTCTTGTAGCTCAGAACTAGTCTTCGATTTGATTGCTTGTTTAAGTGGAACAAAGAATAGAAATAATTATAGAAGAGAAAGTCCTATAAATGTTCATTTAGATTCATTCATGTTGAGTCATCATTGTTGAAGGAGCCAAGCTTTGTGAAAGTGACTGCTTTTGAGAAGTAAATTATAAACTTGAATATTTGCTGAAAGTGACCTGACATTGCATGCCTGTCAAATTTTCCATTTGCTAGTTTTAAATTGCACAAAACAGGAGCAGGAACAATCCTGTATGACAAATGTGACTAGCCAGTGTAACAGGAATAGCCGCACTTCTTTTTTCATAGGACGACTGGGGACCTCTTTCACCACAAGTTATTGCGCAGTAACTCTGTGTGTTCACAGTATGCATATGGTACATCAGAAACGCTCTCTCCTGCTGTTCCAGGGCAGTCACAGTTCAGGGGTACCACTGCTCACCCAGTTTGTTACCTGGTGGCTGGTGCTGCTCTGACTGTGTAGATTGAGTCCTCCTCAGCCACAGTCACACTGGAATAGGCTTAAGCCTCTCCTCTATATACCGTGCACAGCACAGCACTGCAGTTGTTTTCCTGCAGGGCAAAATCTGATGGGTACATCAGCAGCAGAGGCAGGTACTCTGTACTGCTCCGAGGCATTTTGTAATGCATACACCAATAATGCTGTATGATTTTGGGGTGTAAGTATGGAATAACAAGGGTATCTGAGGATTTTAAATAGATCCTGCTTATAGGAAAAGGGGAAATGAAACATTAAGTATTTTGTCTGTAATAATTATGCAAAATAATAATACAGAAGATTTTTTGCTTCTTGATATGCGTGCAAAATCTACTTGCGTAGGCCAGTGTCACTTTGAAATGAAATATATATTTTAAATATCTTTTTCCAGCTCTGAAACATTATACATCAAAGATACAAGATTTTTCTGATCTAATACATGTTGAAACATTTGGGTTTCGAGGTGAAGCTCTGAGTTCACTGTGTGCATTAAGGTATTAATATTAAACTTCTTATTAGTATAAAGTTACTACATGCACAAAAATAACTGAAGCCTGCTTTTCAGTTTAGCGTTACTGATAAAATGAGGCTTTGGAAACTTCCAGTTCCTTAATATTGGGTCAATTTTGAGCAGTAGGTTGCATTACATCCTGAGTCTTTTCCAACCAAAATTATTATTTGTATTTTACATACAAAATTTAGCATTACTTAAGTATGCAAATCTTTACAGGAAGGAACTGTGTACTTGCGTAAGTGTTTGATCCTCTGATGTAAGGCACTGTAATAACTAAGTGCTGTTTACTAGGCTGTAACTCGTTAAAACCGTATTTAAACTCCTCCCAGACAAACTACACATCTGAAATAGCACAGCTTTTGTACACAGTTCTATGCATCAATAATATTCTGCTGTTGTGTATTAGTATGAGGAATGTAGTGTCCAACAAAACCAGGCTTTAACATTGCGTTTCATAGGAGAAGAATAAAAGGGATACAAATAAACATGTTTGTGTTGTAGCTAGGAAAATGTTACACCACTGTTCGGGTATGGTTTTAGTTGTTTGTGGTGAAGAGTTAGTTTTAATTAAATGAGTAGTATTGGTGTAGTTTCTATGCCTGATTAGATCATGAGGAATGGATAAGAAAGTAGAGTGCTCAGTGAGTAATTCTGTTGCTTCTTTCCTTCCATTAGCGATGTTACTATTTTTACCTGTCATAAGTCTGCAAAGGTTGGAACTCGTTTGGTATTTGATCACAATGGTAAAATTACTCAGAAAACTCCTTTTCCACGACAACAAGGAACAACTGTTAACATACAGCAGTTATTTTATACTTTGCCAGTGCGGCATAAGGAATTTCAAAGAAACATTAAAAAGGTAGGTTAGATCAGAAGTTATTAATTCAAAGGAGTGTCATACCTCAGAACTTATTCCCTGCTGAATGGTATTCAGTTCTCTGTTCAATGTCTGAAGACATTGATTGTGTCAGACTATTTTGTGTCTGTTTTGTATCTTAATCAAATAAGAAAACAGTCTTCCCGTATGTTTTTCTCTTCTGTTTTGCAATGACTGGTTTTAGAGGTACATTCTCAAATTTTCAGATTTTGAAAAGAATCAATGTCATGATCACTAGTGTGTATTTTAAAATCAGGGACTGCTGCGTAATGGTTAAATATCAATCTTATAAACATGCTGTTTGTTTTTAAAGCACTATTTTTCATATCTATATTTTTAAATTTAGTTTGTAAAGATTAAAAAAAAAAATAAACTCACTCCCCCCCCTTTTTGTGTTACCTGCAAATATTGAATTTTTTATTTATACGTTTTTGTTTTTAAAAAGAGACATTTCTTATAAACGTGAACTTTCTTTTTCCTTTAATAGGAATATGCAAAAATGGTCCAGGTATTGCAGGCATACTGTATTGTTTCAAAAGGAGTGCGGATTAACTGCACTAATCAAGTTGGCCAAGGTAAAAAAAGCTCTGTGGTATCTACTACTGGAAGTCCTAGTTTAAAGGACAACATTGGAGCAGTATTTGGGCAAAAACAGGTATTACTTTTATTACTGAAAAGAGAAATAATATAGCTGTATAGAGAGATTTTTAGTATCTAATAAATAGAGGAGATGTAGGAAACCTTTAAAAACCCTGAGAGGGTGGAGCATGCGTTGACTTCTAGCTCACCCTACAGGTTGAAAAAGGAGAAGCAGTGCAGCCTCCCCAGATTCCCTTGGGGTTTCTAGATCTGCCTACAGATGATGAGATGGAAGAGAAATGATTTAGGAGATAGGGTTACTGCTTAATATCTCTCTGAAGACAGTTTTATGAGCTGTTTTCCAAGCAAGCCTATGAAGGTTTGTGCTTTTGAAAAACAGTATGGCCACCAGGGTCTGCATGTCACAAGAACAAGCAATTTAAAAAACCCTAAAAATGGTGTGATGTGAAAGTCTTAATTGGGGAACGGAAAACTGAGGTGTTTCTAGCTTTTGCAACCTCTTCCGGTGAAACTTAAGTTTCGTTAGTGTTCTGGTTAACCTTTAAATGGGATTGGAGTCAGCCCCTGGAGAGGTGTGGACTGAGGTGCTTTCCAAATAACAGCTATAAAAATAATTGTTATCCTCTAGAAGAAAGCAAAGATTAAAAAAAGCATAAAGCCATCCTTCTTACAACCGTATATTACAACCATCAGGAATACTGAGTGGTTGATAGCTGCTGGTTGTTGATAAGCACTTCCTTCCTTCATGGTGCCCATGTAGAGGTTTCAAAGGCTGTTCATGCTGTAGCTGAAAGATGAGATGAAATACGTGACTTTGTCTAGCCACATAACTGCCAGCATAGCTAACAATTCAGTGTTACCTGAATAGAATGTTTAGCTTATAGCCTGCTTATGTAATATCAAATACTTAAAGTCAGTAGAAGATGGTCTAATGACAGGAAAATAATAGTGGCATGACTGGGAAAATGCTTGTGGTAAACGTACCTGTACTTAAGGAGCTTGTAATTCAAACAGCATATCTTTTCTAATAGTTTGATTGTTCTTTCAAGAGAAACTTCTATTACTTGTTTTTGCATAAAACTTGATTAGATCATATGTATGTAGCTGGAGAGTCCAAATTGTGTCAATTGTTTTGTTCTGTCTACGTATATTTTAAAATAAGGGTCTGTGAAATAACTAAGGCAGAGGCAGTAATATCGGAGGATGAGAACAGCTATTCGTTAAGGCATTATTTCTGTTTTTGAGTAAGCAGAACTATTGTTTTCTAGTAGGTTTGGGTATTTTAAGTACCCAACTTGCTCAGCCAACTGGAAAAACGCAGAACTTTATCAAATAGATTTTAAGGCTAATTAACAATAAAATAGACGGAAAAAATCTATACACGTTTAATGTTGCACTTCCTTTTCTTTTTTTTTTAAGTTGCAGAGCCTCATTCCTTTTGTTCAGCTACCTCCTAATGAAGCTGTTTGTGAAGAATATGGACTCAATGCTACTGACATGCCACAAAATCTTTATAGGTAATTAGAAAAGTACAAAGAGCATCACCTGATTTAAAAAGCTAATTCAGGACTAAGATGTTGCTAGTCAAATGAGTGGGAAGAACAAAACTACTACTCCTTGTGTCCTAGTTAGTTATATATTACTGTAATCTTCTGCTGAATGTCACCTTTGTCAGTGCTCTGAGTAATTGGATAGATTAATTGTATCCATTGTTTATACCTGTATTTCTTCAGTGGTGTTACTGAGAAATGATATGAGATGAATGTGAATCAGTTTGTGTAAGTAAATTACTCTTTAGTTTCTTAAAGTATACTTTTTTTATCTCTCACTATACGTGAGATGGGCAAATAGACGCATCAGTATCTGACCAATGACAGTTCACAGCTGACCTCTCTTCTGCTTTCAGAGCAGAAAAATTACAAATGGCATTTCTTTTGAAATCAGAGCAAGCTACTTTTTCAGTTGTCTGATGCCTTTTTGGAGCCGAGCATGTAGCCTTTGTCAGATAAGGAACTGGGAGAGGAAATATGTATACGTATTTACTGATGCTGTATAATAGTGTTTCTTTAAGCCCCTTATAAAATACTCTTCCATTAAATATGCTCAGAGTCAGAAAAAACGCTTTTGCTTTCTCCTCCATTTTACCTTAGTGTTGTTATGTTATTATTCAACAGTATTATAGGCTTCGTTTCTCGTTGTGATCATGGTGTTGGAAGGAGTACAACAGACAGACAGTTTTTCTTTATCAACCAACGTCCATGTGATCCAGCAAAGGTAAGGTTTTCATTTTTCTAACATCACCACTGCTAACTTGTTTGACATTCTTTGAAAACCACTGGATTAGAAGCTGATACGCATATTTGTGGCTTGATGCTGCGAGTTCCTGTGCCTCAGGTTCCTGTCTTCATGGTATCTATTTGTGTGAACAAAAGCTCAATCATACAAGATATGATTTAGTACATTAATTGTTTTGAAGGGGGTTAAATAACACATACTGGTAGGAAATAGAAGATAATAGTATTGACATTTATTGATTTTTGCCTTCTCTGCAGGTTGTCAAGCTTGTGAATGAAGTTTATCACTTATACAATAAACACCAGTATCCATTTGTTGTCCTTAACATTTGTGTAGATTCTGGTAAGTTATAAATCACTTTCAGTAACTTTAGTGAAGGCTATAACGTCATTGAAAAATAAATTGCATATATTTAGAGAATATTGTAACTTCTATCTTATGACTTCCTGCAGTGTGGCGATTGTTGGATCTACAGTCGGTGAGGGAGAGATAGGGTCTAGCTGTGGTTCTACTTTTTTTTCCGCTCCACTTTTTCTATACTCAAAAGAAACCTCCTCTCTCAAGTACTTGAAAAAATGGCAATCTGGTGGTTAGCTTAAGTACAAGAAAACTTGTATCATGTTATTGCACAGAATTAGCTTCTGTTTTGTTTGCTGGAATGCTGAGAAAGTTAAGTTTGATTTGCACACATACTGTGAATGTTAACTGTGGCTTTGGTTTTAATCCTGTGAAATAAAAATGGAGTGTGAAAGGGCAGAAACCTGATCCAAGGGTGGAAATTTTTTTATTATTTTTCATCTATAATTCAGTTGTTTTTCTTTCTTCTTTAGAGTGTGTTGACATCAATGTAACTCCAGACAAAAGGCAAATTTTACTTCAGGAGGAAAAGCTTTTATTAGCAATTTTAAAAACTTCTCTGATGGAGATGTTTGGTAGTGATGTTAACAAACTGAATGTCAATCAGAAACTTCTGGACATTGCAGGTAGGACACAAAATGGGAAAGTTTTGTGTATGATATACGATAGAGAATCGAAAATGGAAAAATGTGTTTTCAAAACCCCAAAGAAGAAATGAAAAAAATGTCTGGCTGTTAATTGATGTACCTTTCAGGGCAGATTTTTCATGTATTGCTTACATTGAAAGATTGTTACTGACATCAAATAATAAAGAAGGACCCTAAGTTATTAAGTGATTGTTTTGGAAATGATGCATGCCAGCACAACATGATTTACAGTCAACTTTATGGGGAAAAAATTAACACAAAATTAACTGATAATGCATGAAAAAGATTTCTCCAAGATAGTAGAAGAGGTCTGTTTCTCCTGTATTTAAATGTCCTTGAGAAAGAACGGTTAAGGTCTCGTAAATAAAATCTTAAATTCGAATATGAGTTCATTGGATTTTGAACTTTGATTCTTTGATGATAACTACAGAAACTGCTGATTCACTTGTGGCTGTATAATCTTTCAAAATTGCTTTTCAGTGTTAACACGACCTCATCCTCCTCATTTATTTCAACAGAACCCCTTCTAATTTCCTTTTTTACTGACATAAAGAATCAGTTATAGCCTGATTCTTACTGTTAGTTTAAATTAATATTTATTAAAATATGTCAGACTGACAATTTCCCAGGTTGAAGTCCTCCAATTATCTACAAATAACATACACTACAGATATCTGTTGTGCCAGCTCCTTAACATCTTGCCGATGGACTTTTATAGTGACCATTGAAGTGTAGGAGTGGTTCACTTTTCATTGTCTGTCAGTCATTTTTTGATAATATAAATAAACGTGCTGATTGGACTGATTGCTGTTCCAGGTTAAAAAGAGATTACAAATTAATTCATACAAGTACCATTAAGTTTCTTAAAGATGTAACTGCTTGTCTGTCGGGATATTAATGCATTTCAGCCCCATACTCAGTCATTGTCTGAAGCTTAAGGGCTGCTTTGAGGAGTTTGCTATTTTTCTGCCTCTCTTTTCATTCTCTTTACTAAAGCACATCGTTTAATTCATGTTTCCAGGTAACTTAGAATCTTGAAATATTCTTTATTCTGGTTTTATTAGGCAACTTGAAGAAGACGCTTCCTGAAGAGACAGAAAAGCCTCAGGTAGAAATGCTGCCTGACTCTGAGGCTGAAAATCCAAGTGGTGAAGGAAAAAGAATAATGACTCTTGCCAGGTTAAGGGAGTCGTTCTCTCTCCATCAAACGACAGAGAGTAATTTTCGAAGCCCTAAAAATTTAAAACAGCAGCACAGCTCCCCTAGACAAATGTCACTTGATACCACTTTGTGTACGGTAAAGACTCAAAAGGCTGTCTTGACTAAGGAGTCTGAGAGTTGTCGTAAGGTGGACTCAAAGATACCAATTCCAAGCGGGTATTTGAGAAGATTTGAAGATAATGCAGATTCCGGATTCTGTAGCACTTCTGAGTCAGATGCTGGATGTAGTACACCAGAAGCTGGGATCTGTGTCAATAGTGAAAGTGTAATTAGTCCTCCTGAAGAAGAATTCCATAGCTCCGAAGAACAACTTCAAAATGAATGTGTTAAAACTGTTGGATGTAGTGAGAAATCATTGGAATGTGATGTTCAGATCTTGGGTGCTGAACATAAGTTAAATCAAGTGAATGACTGGACTAATCCAAGTAAGTTACCTCGAGAAGCCAATAGTTCTTCCTCAAGAGTCAAGTGTTTTAAAAGCAGAAGCTTTAAAAGTGAAGTAGATGACTTCAAGGCAGGTAAATGTCCTGAAGTGAATACTAGGAAGAATATGCCAAATGTTGATGTACTGGTGGAAGTTAAAAAGAAAACCATGCCACTTGAATTCTCTATGAAGGTTTTAGCAGAAAAGGTAAAAAAGGTAATACAGCAACAACAGAAAAGTACAGAAAGACAAAATTACAGAAGATTTAAAGCAAAAATTAGTCCTGGAGAAAATAAAGTAGCAGAAGATGAATTAAGAAAAGAGATCAGGTATTTTCACCTTCTTAACATATTGTATTAATCAATTAATAAATACAGTTAAGGAAAAATAGAAGACCTGTCTTGGGGGGTGGGCAGGAGGCTTACATCTATCTGTTAGTTTTGAATATATCTTTTATTTAACTTACACTGTTAAAATGTCCATTTGACAAGTTATTTTACCTGACAGAGCAGCTGTTTGAACTAAGTGCAAACGGAATGTTGAAAAAGACACTAAAAAGGCGGCCACAAACATCATAGATTCGGCTTAGTTCAGACTTGTAATTTGCAGTCTAGTCAGAGAAACACTGAATTTAATGACAGATAAGAACACTCTGAAAAGACCACGTAACTCATATTTCTCCTGCATGTGAATTTGAAATTTGGTGAGACTTGGTTGTGAAAATAAGTTACACTCAGGTGGTCACTGGGCAGTAAAAGCGTATGACTCGTTAACTTTCTAATTGCGAAAAGAAGGCAAGTATGTCAGCTGTCTTACTTCAAAACCTGATGCTGCCTTCAGTGTTATTCACTTGGACTATCACCATACTGCCCATTTCTAATTTTATTATCGCCAGTGGCTGTATTTAAAATGGGAGAATCCTGAATGAGTCCTGTCTTAATGATGGATTGTGTTCTGCCAGAAATGGCCTTACCAGGCAGTGGCAGATTCCAGATAACTGTACCTTTTCACATTCATATCCTGCTTAAATGAGAAATTTTTTTTAAGTGTAAAGCGTGTTCTGCAGGGGAGAAAAAGATGTTTTTAAGTTTACAGTCTATCATGATAACTGATGAGGTGTAATTTGTTTATATTTTCTGTATACAGTAAAGAAATGTTTGCAAAAATGGAAATCATTGGCCAGTTCAATTTAGGGTTTATAATAGCAAAGTTGAATTCTGATCTCTTCATAATTGACCAACATGCTACTGATGAAAAATACAACTTTGAGATGTTACAACAACACACTGTTCTTCAAGGTCAGAAGCTGATAGTGTAAGTATTTTTGGTGTCTTAACAATAGTAATTTTTAAGTTTAGTTCAATGTTTCAGAAGGGTATCTATGGTTATATTTATGTAGCATTTCACACATTCAAAACATTTAAGACAGAAGTTGTTTTTATATTCTGTGTTTCAAAGAGTCAGTCTTCAGATGAGAAACAAATAGCTATGCCGTGAGTCGGTGGTCAAACAGATTTCACAGTGGGCTTCTATGGCAACCCACTGTTCGCTGAGTGCGGTCGTACCGCGAGAATATTGGAGACTGCTGTCGCAACAGGGGGAGCTCCCCAACCAACTGAACCCTGCTGGGCAACGCTTGGAGGTGATCTGTTCAGTACTAAGATATTTTAACAAAGCAAAGTGAAATGTTTTAATAGACAGCTCTGGATTGGTATCTCTAGATAAGTTTCAGAAGCAATCTTGAATGGTCTGCACTATGTACCTGTGCAATACCATATTTCTCTCTTTCAGGCCTCAAAATCTCAATTTAACAGCTGTAAATGAAACTGTATTGATTGAAAACCTGGAAATATTCAGAAAAAATGGGTTTGATTTTGTCATAAATGAAAATGGTGAGTTTGGGCCAGAACTCCTGGAAGTAAAAAACAGTTTAATCTCATTTATTATGCAGAAATCCCTTTTGGTAGTTATCAGAAACATTGACATAATAATATCCATATACTAATGGTTTGTTTGATTTCTTTAAGACTTAGGATTCTGTGGTCTTTTTGCACTATTTAATAGAACATTGTATTTATCTCACTAGCTTCTTAGAGAAGTTTCTGAAGACTCTTTGGAGTCACTGTTTGATTATATGACTGGATGTGTATTTTCTGGATATGTTACATTAAAATCCTTTTTTTTTTTATTGGTACACTTGCTGTATTGGTACACTGGTCCCAGCAGGGTTAGATGCAGGCGAATGATTAGTAATTTTAAATTAATAGATACCATTGGTAAATTATGTTCTTTGGTTTTCCTTATGGCTTTAGCATTGACTTGCTATGTACTTTTGAGCAAATTGTGCAACCTGCAAGCTCCTCATTGTTCTCCTCATACAGCAAGGATCATGAAATTGCTGTGTGTTACCACTTTGGTATTGGTGAAGTCACTAAAGATATTTTTTTTCCACATTCTTCACAGAATCACCATTTTTTGTCTAAAATGCTGTTAATTATCAATCTCTTACCAACAAAAATCCTTAATTATTTTGTAGCCACAGAACCTCAAAATAGCTTCATAAACATTTGTTCTTTGAAGGGTTTGTCAGAAACTAGATCTATCTGCTTTTAAGTTTGCAAGCAATTTTTTTGTTAATGTTAAAAGGATATCTGCTATAGTTACCGCTATGGTTAGTTAATAACATCCATCAAAAGACTACATTTAAACCTTAGCATATACACAGATCACATCATATTAATGTAACAAAGTAGTTTATCAACTTTTCTCTCAAGTGCTGTGTTTCTTTATTAATTATTGCAAATCTTTCAGCTCCTGTAACTCAAAGAGTTAAATTAATATCGTTGCCAACAAGCAAAAACTGGACTTTTGGTCCACAAGACATAGATGAGCTGATCTTCATGCTAAGTGACTGCCCTGGAGTCATGTGTAGGCCCTCCAGGGTCAGACAGATGTTTGCTTCTCGAGCTTGCAGAAAGTCTGTAAGTACTGCACTTGATGTTTGTTTTCAAATAAATATCATATTTTCTGTTGTATTGTAGGTGGCTGTATCTGTGTATATATATTGCAGGGGAAGTTTATGATTGAGTGTCAACAGCTAATATTCTTCATTTTGTTCCTTGTGTTTTTGTCTACTGTAACTTGGGAAAAATTTCTGGTAGGTTTTTTTGTTTCAAACTAGTGCACTTAAGAACATCCTTAGCCGTATTTTGTCTGCTGATCGTCTTGTCGGTCTTTCTGCTTCTAATGCCTTGCACAGGATTTACTTACACTAGCAGCTGAAGTACTGCTCTTATCTGTGTCCCTTGTCAATATGGAGAAAGAAAATAATAATTGCTTGTTTTGCCCCTGCTTGCAGGTGATGATTGGAACTGCGCTGAATGTGCAGGAAATGAGAAAACTGGTCACCCACATGGGCGAGATAGAGCACCCCTGGAACTGCCCCCACGGAAGGCCTACCATGAGACACATAGTCAGTCTAGACTTGATTTCACCAGAATAATAAGCAGAAACTGACTTAATGTTTTCGATTTTAATTCTTGGCAATATTTTGAGCTTTTATCCCGACTCTCTTTTATTTTGAGAAAAAAATAATTTTAGCCAGTCTTAAAATTTGAAGAGCACAACACTTGAAGGCATTCAGCAGCGTTTCATTGTTACTCCAATCGGGTCAACAATATCGACATACTGGAATTCACGTGTAAATAACATTTCTTTCATTGCAATTTACTGTGTGTATTACTTATTTTTGCAATCAAGACTTTTAAAAAATAAATGTTTATATGTAAAGATGAAGAGTAGGTGAACCTCATTTATAGCAAATACACTGATTCTTAAAATTAAGTGGAATGTAAATTTAAGTCTCTAGTAATGCCACAAAACAAACATTCACTTCCTCTGTTTGTACATCCTGTGTATGGTAATTTTAAAGAAAATGTAAATGATATACAAGTGAAAATACCACCCTTTTTTTACTGATACTAAAGCTGGGTTTCATAAGAGAACTACTTCAAGCATTAATACTGCATTTAATGATTAACTTACTGGCATCCGTGTTTAATGCTTGACTAGAATAATTCATCTGGCATGTTTACTTTTAATTACCCTTGTTCCCATCCATATTCCAAACATTTTTTGTCAAGAAGAGGGATTCCTTCTCTGAGAATGAAAGGAAAAAAGCTGTCCCACCAGGCACTGCCTGTGAGGACGGTCCAGATTCTGTCTCGGTGCAATCAAAACAGTTAGATCCGTCTTTTTGAATCACGGATCCGTTAAGAGGAGTAACTAGGCTCGCCCTTTTCTGCAGGACCAAGATCTGGCCTCAGAAACCTTCCCGCGCTTCGCTGCCCCTCCCTCCGCCCGCTCCCCTCAGGGCTGCTGCCGGGCCGGGGCGCGAAGGGGCCGAGGGCCGCCAGTACACGGTCCCCGCTCCGAGGGGAACAGGCGGGCGGCTGCGGAGCGGTGTTGCTCCAGCCGCGGGCCTCTGCGTGACGGTGAAGGCGGAGAAGGCAGGTCACCGCCGGGCGCGGAGCGGCCGCCCTGACTGAGAGCCGGCCGGCGGGCAGGCTCCCCTCGGGGGCGGGCCGGCCTGGCCGCCGGCCGGCGGGGACGCGGCCGCCCTGAGCGCACCCGTTGGTATGGTGACGGCGGCCCGGC
>VZSZ01001423.1:517-19938 GCA_013398815.1 Ibidorhyncha struthersii
AGCTTGATACGGTTTTGTATATATTTCATTATTTTCTTTTTATTTTATTATTAATATTTCATTAAAGTAGTTTAGTTCCTTCTAAACTCATAACTCTCTTTTTCCTTCCTCTGCCTCTCTCCTCGAAGAGGGGTAGAGGGGAGCATCTTTCAGTCCCTTCTGGGGTCCCCCACGTCCCAAGTAGCTGATTTGGCCTAAACCACAACAATTATATAAAAAAAAATAAAGCCCTGTCTGTTAATTAAGGCTGAGATTTCTAAAGAAGTCTGAATGAATTAGGTGAGAAATTCAAATTAATTTGAGCCTTCTAATGCCATAATACTGCTCTAAAATCTCAGCCTAATTCCCTAATGGTACCTTTTTTCTTTATTTGAGTTATACTTTAACTGCTAACACTAAGCAAAAGGCAAAAGAAATTCCTGATATTTATAAGGTTCTGATTCTCTTTTCTATTTTCAGCATTAACAATGGTACCAAAACCTATACTTGAAGAGGAAATAAAATTATCTTTTCCTCAAGAGGCAGAGGTTACCAAGATGAAAGAATATTCCATCTCCTGAGGTATCTATAGTGCTGGCTGAAAGCGTAAGAGTTTTTCTTACTCATCTGGATTGCAGAGCCTGTAAAACATATACAGACACACTAATTTTACCAACTAACACACATTACCATTTGTGAACTTTACCACATTTAAACCAGTAGAATCTAGCTGTTATTGAAATAAAACTGTCACGTGAAGCGATATATTGCCTGGAAAAATTTATCTTAAAAATAAAGAAAAAAAGTAAAAAAAAGTCATAGGAATTATTAGTAGCTGCTGGCTCCCAAATCAAAGTCTTTTTCTTCATACATTACTACCTAGATGTGTCTGTAGCCTCCAGAGATCTGATCTGCAAACACTTTGGAAAGACTGTGCGTGCCAGTACACATGGACTGAAATTACTCTGGAGCCTTTGCTTCAAAAACTTAATTGTAACAATGAGGGCTTCTCTTTTTCACTCTCTTCATCCACCATGTGAAATTGCAGGGAGGTCTTACAGAGAAAAAAAAAGGAAAACAAAATACATGTCATTTTGTACTTAGCAAAACATTGTGCAAGCTACCCCAAATTCTGAAGGGACAGCGATATTTCTCATTCTTGGAAGAGCCTTGTCATCAGTCAAACAACCAATGATATTTCCTTAATATAAACTTCACCACTAAACTACTGAAATTGTATCCTTCATCTAATCTTACAGTCTCATCAAGACACTGATCTACTCAGTGTTGCTATAGAGAAGAAAAAAACTTGTATTCGATTCTTTTTAATGAATAAATGCAACAGTAACTTTAAACACCTCACCTAACCCTAGGAATGGAGGTCAACCCTTTAAACTAACATACCAAACTTCATGTCTGTATGTGCAATAGGTGTTCTAAATTCCCACTGTAGAAAAGGAGCATCTGGTCAATACAGCCAGTGGAGTCAAGACTAAGGTTCTGCTCAGCCTAAAGCTGATCCCTGGGGCATCACTCAATATCACGTTTAAAACATTAATTTGGACTTCTACACATCTGTAGATGAGCTGGGGAATTTATTCAGTTGCACAAATTAAGTTGTATAATGACATTTGAAGCAGTTTACGTAGCCCACTCTAGCAGGCACCTCTACCTCACCTTCAGCTGCTGCTCCATGTCTCCTGTTCATCCTGTCTTGTATCCACTAGTTCTGTATGGAAGTTTAGGGTTTTTCAGTGACTCTAGACACATGTTCAGAGGCAATTCAAACAAGCCCCAGAGTGAGAGGAATTATCCTCTAGATTTGGAGGCCTGTAATTAGATGCTGAGATGTGGTGTATGAGACAGAGGATGATTCAGTTACCTAAATCTATATATCTTGTGCCTTTTCAGGAGCTCTGTGGTATCTGATGTATCCACATGGGACTGGTAAACACAATACAGAAAATGTACACCATTCTGCATCAGAAACTGGAGGTCATGCTGAAGGATTTCACATAACACTGGACATGAAAATGCGTGAAGCTGAATTCAGTCACAGTCTAGGTAGGAACAATAAGTCTGTAAGGCCAAATAGGCTGCAGGTTGAGTCTTCAGGTGACAAGTCCAGGCTTATGTGTGTGTGTGGCACCTGAAGACATGCCTTTAGGCATTTAAGGAGTGTCAAAGGCTGAGAGATGAGACAGGGATGCTAGCCCCTTTCCACTGGCTAATTGCAGAGGTAACTGAAGTGGAAATTAAGTAGAGTGTAACTATCTAAATCCCTTTGTAGATCCCTTTGAAGCTGTTTGACTTTCAGAATTGTTGAATGCTCTGCATTTCCCAAAATCAGGGACCTATACTTGTGTTCTCATTGAAGTTTTATTTTGTAAGCATGGCTGGAGGGCTTGATTTTCATAAGTGCTGAATAGTATTAGTCTGTAGTTTGGCACTTGGCAAGTGCAGGACTCAAAATTAGATGCCGTCTTTGAAAATGTGAAACTCTGAGCTCCAGGGAAACATTTCACAGAGATGGAAAGGGGCTGTTTCACCAGCTTCACCTCAAACATATAAATCACAGAGTTTTATTTTAAAATGTTGGTTGACTTGGGGTGGGGAGGAGGATCTTGTTTAGAATCACTTTGCTTTGTTTTTTTTTTAAAAAAGGGGGAGGATTAGGTTTTCTTCACACACAGGCTTTGGGATCTGAAGGACAGTGACAGTTCATTTGCAGGTGGGGGCCCAGCTTTTCCAGCCCCATAGCCTTATTTGAGGACTATCGGCTTTGGAAAGTGTATGGACCCTGTCGCTTAGGAAGCACCCTCCCTTTTCTCAGAGTAGCAGGAGGATGCTCTGGGAGTGCATGTGTACTGGCAATCTGGTTTTCAGACCACAGAAGGCCTTGTTGTGATAGTCAGTCAGATCATATACAGAGATATTTTGCAGACCATGAGTCCATTTCAGTTCAGCACAGGCAAAATCTGAACCAGCTCCTTTTAATGTTCAGTCTCTGAGCTGGAAATATTTGAGATCATTGTATCTTGTTTGCTGGGAAAACTAAGGGAATATTATTGATAGGATGAGGGGGAATGGCTTCAAACTGGAAGAAGGTAGATATAGATTACATATTAGGAAGAAATTTTTCACTCTGAGGGTGGTAAGGCACTGGAACAGGTTGCCCAGAGA
Organism: Ibidorhyncha struthersii; assembly: GCA_013398815.1. NCBI lineage: Eukaryota > Metazoa > Chordata > Aves > Charadriiformes > Charadriidae > Ibidorhyncha > Ibidorhyncha struthersii. Next base: position 3,680 of record VZSZ01001423.1, read on the forward strand.
AGTTGTGGAAGCTCCATCCCTGGAGGTGTTCAAGGCCAGACTGGATGGGGCTTTGAGCAACCTGATCTAGTGGGAGGTGTCCCTGCCTATGGCAGGGGGGTTGGAACTAGATGATCTTCAAGGTCCCTTCCAACCTAAACCATTCGATGATTCTATGATTATCTGGGCAGTGCATTCCCAGTCCAAGTTTTTACTGAAGAGTCAGTTGCAAACTGTGTGAAGTCTTGCTAAAGTATCCAGGATGTTTTCTGACAACAGACGGAAATGTGAACAACATACAGTCACAAAAATGGAGAGTCATTACTGTTGCACGGGACTGAACAGAAATATAGTCACTTAATTGGTTAAGAAACACACAGGGTTCACATGATGATTTTTTCCCTCTGGCCACTTGTCAGAAATGTAATGAAGCAGCAGTGAATTGGTTATGTATCTTTGTGTTTGTACTACCTATATGGGTGTACGCTAGTCATCTGGTGCTGATGGGTCTAAGATGTACACTAGATGGTGCTTGCACAACACAGGGAGCAAAAAGTGCTTCTGTCTCAAGATGTGTCAGTAACTCAATGCTCCACCTCCTCCCTGAGTATTTTCTGTGATGTGCATTCTGTTCCATTAAGTGGAGTCATGTAATTAAATATAGAAGGTGATGTAAAAAAAAGGTAATTTTCTATTTCACTGACCAATGCAATAAAGATATAAATGGATTCATTTGCATATCTGTATACATGTTCACACGTGCTTATGTATATACACAGTCTTGGCAGCTCCGAGTTTCTAAAGACAGAGAGCTGGTATCATGAAACCTTTTCTATATTGCTTTAAAGAGCTACACATGCACAGAACTGAAATGAAAGGAAAGACTCTTTACTATATGTTTGTACAGTGCCCAGCACCATACAGGTCTTAAGTAGTGTCTAAAATCTAGCATGGACTACCAGGAATTTTGGAAAAGAAGAAGAGAAAAAAGAAAAAAGAAAAAAAAAAGNACAAAGGATGTCTTGGATTTCATTCAGAAAGAAAAATAAAAATCTTCAAAAATTATTGACAATAATTCAAGTGTCAACATAATATATATGTTCACCATATCCCAGCTCAAATATGATAAACACACTACCAAGACATACCATACATTGATTCTTGGTCCATTGTTTTTAAAGTCCAGACATAGTAACAGCTTACAATAGTTTAACATCCCAGTTAAACATGTTTAACTCTAAATTAGTTTAAGGATCTTGCTTATTTCAGTCATGTCTGGAGGCTCATATACCTGGAAATGTAGTCCAAAATAAAATGTAATTACCTTCAATGGATGCACATTTTGAGCAAGGCTGGCTTTTGGACAGAGAAAGGGAAGTGAATAGCAGGGCTCAGGGGAAGGAGGACTGCCAGGAAAGAAGAGAGAAGTTGAGCCAGATTGGCTTGGATTGGTGCCAACATGTGAACCCAAATATCCCAAATCAAATTGTGCCACCAAAACACAAACAAGATCTGAACAACAGTTTCTGCAGTCTTTTAATACCTGAGTTCATTGTAGTCCAGGTATTTGTAAGAGGAACAGTGGTGGCAAGCTATTCTTTGTGTTTTATTAAATGGGGTAGGATGTAATGAAGACTGTAGTAGTGGATATGGTTATTCCTGGAAGAGTTGTGCAGATGCATACCAAGGCCAAGTTGCTGAAGGTGTAACAGAAGCAGATAAGCAAAACCAATATTAACCAATAGGTTTTCAACTCTCAGGATAAGACAGGCATTTCATTCAGCTGTGTTTTGACACTAGCTTGCCATTATTCCTTGGCCTTCCTATTTAAATTTTTCTAAAATCCAAGGAGCTTCAATGGCTTCACTGTGAAGCAAGAACATGGTTTAAAGTGGACGAAGACATACTAGCTTCCAAGTGGCCCATCATGGAGCAGGGTCACACCAGACTATGCCTGCATCTGGATTTTGTTACTTAGAAGAGCAACAACACCTGTTTTCCATTTATGCAGCAGAATTAGCAGTTGGGCTCCAGACTTGGCTTCTATGATTCTTTCTGATTCCGGGAGGAGTCAGATGCCAGGTGCTGGCTTTTGCAGCTCTGTTGCACCAGGATTTAGCTTAGGTTATTATATACTGTATCAGTTCCAGTTACAGGCAGCCCTGCTTTCTTGTTCTGTTTCCCCCCATTCCTTCTGCCTGCCAGCATCCCCCTGCCTCCCCCCATGTTCTCAGTCCAGACTGGGAGACAGACATCTAAACCTGATAAAATCCAGAAGTATCTAGGGAGATCTGGTTCTTTCTTAGACCTACAGGAAGTTCAAGAGGATTTCCAAAGCAGGGATTGAGTGGTTTTGTGAGGGTGGTATGTGGGAAGAAGCAGGGAGGAGGGACAAGGAGAAGGCACATCAGGAGTTTTCATGATTCAAATCCAGTAAGTGTATCACATCAGTCATAGGAGAAATGTGTGCGTTGCAGTTGGAGCCAAGGTGTCTGGACCATCTGAGTTGACATCTCCTTCACGTTGTTGTAGCCTGTCCAGCTGATAGATAATTAAGCAAATAAATACATCTTTCCCCAGAAAAATAGACACACCCGTGTATTACACAAGGTGCACTGAATCACAGACATTAGCATTTCACTGTCTGTGTCCAATGGAGGGTGGGAGCTTATACCCTGCAGCAGGGCAGTTAAAATAATCAATGAGTGCTTGTACAATCCCCAGAAAGTGTGTGNGTAGCGTCAGGATTGCGTCAATTTGTGTTTCAACCACGTCTTCAGTCTCGGAGCTGAGCTACTCTGAAGAGCCAAAACAGGAAGAGGGTTGCAAATCAGTGTGTAAAGGGGAGGACCGAAGCTTCCCCTCCCCCCTCTCCTCCAGCCCTCTCGCAGCCTCCTTCTCCACCTTCCTCACTGCTCGTGTCTCCGGGTTGTTTTTGTTTGTTTGTTTTCTTTTAAAAAAAAAAAAAAAAAAAACCCACCACGCGGGAAAAGACGGTTGCCCGGGCGCTGGGAGAGCGGAGAACCGGGGGACAGCAGCTCAGCGTGTTCGGGGCCCCGGTCAGGTGGTTCGGTAACCTCTTCCCGGACGGCGGCTCCAGCACCGCGGACAGCGCACGCCGCCATCATGGCTCCGATCGAGGCCAGCCGGCAGCAGTTCGGTAAGCACGGCCCGGCCCCAACTCCCCGCTCGCGGGGCTGGAGGCTGCTCCCCTTCCCAGGCGAAGTGCACGCAGGCATCCTCCGCTGACCCACCTTGTGTCTCCCAGCACGCAGCTTGTTGGGAGGAACTTGATTTTCCCCAGTTCTCTTCGATCTTAGAAGTTGCATGAATTTGCTTTCTTTCCCTTCTCTGTCTCTCTCCCTTCCTCCCTATCCGCTCCCCCGGTAAAGCACCGTGAGAGATGAGGAGGTTTGTGTATGTGCGTTTTCAGATGAGAGGTTTTGGGGTTGTTTTCTCTGTCTTGGTTAAAGTAGTGTGGCTTCAGAGTTAAATGATGTAAATGCATCCTGTGCCACAGAGAAAATCTTTGAGTCATTCTTGGAATAATAGTCATTCCTTTTTTCTTGTTGTAGAGAAAGACTTGTCAACTGTTAGTTAGAGTGAAAGGTGGTCTTGTAAAGGACATTGCTAGGAAGATGAAAATACAGGATCCCAGTGTTTTTATCTAAACAGCTTCATCTTGATCAATCTGGGTTCACTGAGAATAGCAATGATAACAATGAACTTTTCAGTTGTGTCATTTCTATGCACTGGATGTAGGGTGAATAACTGATACCAGAAGTTTCAGAAACAGTCATATATATGCACCTATAAAATAGGTACATAAATAGCTTTACTCAGAAAAGCAGTAAGGAGAAATGTTTCTGAACTCTGCTTTACAAAGATTGACTCTAGCCTAGATTATATTTGCTTTAGCGGTGGTTTAATTCAAGGATCATTCCACTGACTGGAAGTGAAGTGACTCCAGATTTATATCACGTAACTGAAATAACAACTTCTCCCAGGATCAATAGGTAATGTTTCCTATTAATACCTAGCCTTGAATGTTAACCAATTGATTTACATTATGACAACAGCAAAAAAATCAGGTTGCAACATAATTAGTTGTAAATATAAAACCATTTTTGTTACCATTTCATCTTCTTTCCTACCCCACACACTTTATGTTTCTAACCCCACTTGTGATATGCTTATCTAATTACTTATTTAAGGAAGATAATTAATATTTTAAACACCAAATTGATTCTACCACTGCTTTCAGTAGTTGTAGAATTAAAACATATCATAATTTTCATTACTATCAAAAGTCTGTCATCTCATGAAAAGTATTTTAAATGTGCAAATCATTCTTAGAAGCTATTAAAGTATTCTGATTAGTTTTCAATTACTCCTTGCTTTGTACCTTTATACCATGTATATTTAAATTTCTTCAGCCCAGGGAATTCTTGAAACTCAGAGCCACGTGCTTAACTTTGAAAAAATACTTTTTGGTTATGTATATAATTTTCAGTCATTTCATTAAGTTCTTACAATTAAGTATGTACACTGATACAGCTTGTAGGCAAAGGGAAAGTGACATGAATATTATCAGAAGAAATTAATAGCCAGGCCTGATCCTTTTTGTGCTGGAACATTATGTCCTACTTTGCTCTGATAGTATTGTAGATTTTTTTGAATCATCCCACTGAAAAGGAGAGGTATAGTGGCAGGACATCTATCTGCCCAGCTTTTACCTGGATTAAGCTGATTTAGTAATACATAGAGGGGGATTGTTTTGCTTTTCTCATCCAGAACGATCTGCTAATCATTTGTGAGAGAACCAGAACAGTTAGACAATTGCCTTTATGCATAAACGGGAGTAAAGATTAAGCTCTGATTGTTACATTGTGGGAGGTTTAAACTCACTTAGTAATGTTACTTATGGGCAAAATTGGATTTCCAATTAGTTGTGCTCATTTGCCCCTTCGATGCATGCTTTGAAGGGCTAATGATACTCTATATGTAACTAATGTATCCACATGACAATTGTGTTTGTAACACTTGCTCAGTTTTCTCTTTATTCAGTTTAAGTATAGGATTCATATTAAAGTAGAAGAGAATTATGTTTTAATGTTTTTCTTATATACTCCTAAAAAGTAGCGACCCTTCCTGTAAACTCCCCATAGCTTTGATGCATAGTGTCTTAAATGCAAAGCTTAGTGGTTATCAATGATACACTTCATAGTTTTTTCAGCTTTGGACTCACATGTGACTACCCAATGTCACATCTATCTGGAAAAGACACTTGGTATATAATTATTCTAAATTTTCTTGATAGACTTCCTCTTGCAAAGTATTGAAAATCCCATTGAAACTGTTGAGTGTTATAACCTCCAATTAAACCCAGTTCTTTCAAGAGATACCTCCAGGCAATTATGGGATCAGACCATAAAAAATGAGTTAATTGAGTGTACAAAGTATTCTAGGAAGCAGTGTGTAAAGGAGACGATGTATCTATAAGTAATGCATATTTCAGAATCTGTTTTATCTAACCAACAAAGCTCTATAAACTCAAAGCTGAAACCTTCTGAGAGCTGGTATTACTCACAGACATATAAACTCAGAAACTACACACAGAGGGATGAAATAGTCGAGCAATTACTAATGGTTATTACTATTAGGATGGAAATAGTATTTTCCTCCCAAACACTGTGTATGGAAAAATACCAACATAACAAGCATGCCTTAGTATGGGCCTACACATTCATGTCTGCAGGTGGCGAGAAATATGTACAGTGCAAAGCACTTTCAGTCTGTCGATCCTGCTGCTATTAACATCTCATATAATTTCATTTTACTAAATTATTAATTTATTAAATATCACACAGAGTCCAAGGCATTGATGCTTATGTGCTTGTTGCTATTTATTTGATTTGCAGATGAAATTTCTACAGTGGTTGGGATCTTTAGTGCATTTGGCCTTGTCTTCTCTGTCTCCCTTTTTGCTTGGATCTGCTGTCAACGTAAATCTTCCAAATCCAATAAGACCCCTCCATGTAAGTTTGTCCATGTTCTGAAGGGGGTTGATATTTACCCTGAGAATCTCAACAGTAAGAAGTTTGGAGCAGATGATAAAAGCGAAGCAAAGAACAAATCAGCAATGCCAAATAATTCTCTCCATCTTGACCTGGAGAAGACAGATCTAAATGGCAACTTCCCCAAAACAACCCCTAAAATCCAGAGCTCTCCAGATCTTGAAAATTTGTCTCCTAAGCACTTTGCAGAAAGGAAGAAAGATTCAGTATCCCCTGATAGTTTAAAATCCATCACTTCCCTGTCATCTGAAGATAAACAAGACAAGCTAGGAACTCTCTTTTTCTCCTTAGAGTACAAATTTGAGAAAAAGGCATTTGTAGTGAACATCAATGAAGCACGTGGGCTGCCAGCAATGGATGAACAGTCAGTGACTTCTGATCCCTACATCAAAATGACAATCCTGCCTGAGAAAAAGCACAAGGTGAAAACCAGAGTTCTGAGAAAAACCTTAGATCCAGCTTTTGATGAGACCTTCACATTTTATGGAATCCCCTATAGCCAAATTCAAGACTTAACACTTCACTTTATGATCCTGAGCTTTGACAGGTTTTCCAGAGATGATGTCATTGGAGAAGTCCTCATTCCCCTCGCAGGAACTGAATTGTCAGAAGGAAGGTTGCTAATGGACAAAGAGATCATCAAAAGAAATGTTAGGGTAACATTTTTTATTTAAACTTTAAAAGTGTTGTGCTGGTGCTAGCTATGATTCTTGTGTAATGCTGCTAGCATCATGGAAAGAAAAGGGAACAAGTTCATCATGCAAGTCATTTGAGATTCTTTCATAATGGTAGTATGAGGATGCAACTACACAAATGTAATAAAAGAACATTACAATGAGCATGTTACAAGAAATTGCTAATGTCCTAAACTCTACTTGCTTATTCAGCTGGTCCAGCAGGTTTGAGTGGACCCATTTACATTAGGTCAAGTGTCCTTAGTCCACATTAATTTGCTTTAAAAGGAAAGAATGCAAAGATTTATATATTATTCCCCTTCTCCTCCCTCTCCTTTTCTGTTTGAAATCATTCTTTCTTAAAGCTTATTGAAGTCAATGTAAATCTTTCACTTCAACTACGTGTTTTTTATAGCAGGTTCTTAAAGAATGCAATGTCGTCTTTAGTTAAGGAATTGGAACCTGTTAGAGAACGTATTGTTGATGCAGTAGTATGTTCTTGCACTTCAGTGCTGTTACTACCTTCTCTCTCAAGAATTGTGACACAGGCTGCAGCCCTACTAAGGACAGTAAGACATGAGGGAGAAGCCAAAGCCTTACTGAAGTCAATGGCAAAACATACCGACTTCACTGGGCTAAAAATATTTCATACCATTTTGTCTCATTTCAGAATATAAAGATCAATTACAACCATCACAGCTGAACCACAGAAATGCACGTGCATCACACACACGTCTCTTAATCTCTACTAAGGAAGTGGAATGTGTATTGACTTTCAATTTGATTGTTTTCAAAGAGCAAGCATGCTACCAAATCAAATAAATGTCTACCAGACAACATACCTATAACTAATACTGTTATTTTTCAATTCTATTGCTATATTACAACAACTATAACTATGTCACTGATATTTTGTTGATAACTTATTGGGTTTTCTGGTATACAAGGTCTTATTTTTGCTTGTTTCCCTTGCCTTCCTCCTTTCTGTGAAATAAACTACTCCTGCAAATTCAAATCTAATAATCATAGAGAAAGTCTTTGATCTCATCTTTATTTCATATATATTATACTACTTCAGAAAGCATCAGAGATGAGTTTTCTCTAACTGTCTGAATTCTTCCTGTTTAAAAATATTTTACTGAAGATTTTTTTAATTTGCTTTTAATTTTTTTTTTCAATATATCTTTATGGACTTTTTGTTTTACTTGAGATCTTTTTCTTTCACTGACATTTTTTTCTCAGGATCTGGGATTTCATTTCTAATCTCTGAAGCTAATGATGTCATGTCAACCTATATTTTGACTTATTATTTATTTTTGTTCAGTATATTAACCAACCATAAAAAGTTATATAACTATAGTAGAGGGAAATTATATTTGCTGTGTAAAGCAGCATAGCTCCATAAGTTATATCCTTTTACACCATTTCAGAACATACAGTTATGTGGCATTTTATAAATCTTCTTAATTCTGGTTTAAAGCTTGGTCAATATAATTGCTTATAAATAGTCTTATTCCTTTTCTTCTTTCATTTCCTCAGAAATCATCTGGGCATGGAGAATTACTGATCTCTCTCTGTTATCAGTCTACGACAAACACGCTCACTGTGGTTGTTTTAAAAGCCAGGCATCTACCTAAATCTGATGTGTCAGGATTATCAGGTAATGGTTTTACTAATGAATATGCCCTAAGAATATAAAACAAACAGACAGAAGACAGCTGAAATGTGGCGTTTCAAAGACTAAAAATAGTACATAAATGCAGAAATGGTGACTCTGTTATTTAAAGCCTATTAATTTTATTCATATCTAGGTCAATGTTTTATTTTTGAGGGCATGTATTTTACAAATTTGTTTTTCAATCACATGTTAAAAAACTATGACATCTGTTAGCAGTGGAAACCAATGAGCTTTGTGATTGTCTTGAACAAAACCCATCTGCCATAAGTATGGGATGTTGTTTGCAGATACTAAAATCTTTTATTTATGACAAAAAATCAGTTTATTTATAGAAGATCAGTATTGAGTGAGATCATTGTACAGTTTATTTCAGCTGAGCACCAAGAAAAGCAATCAGTTACATCTGTGCTGAATTTGGCCCACTGAGCACTAACATTTATTTGGCAAGGTGAAAAGGTGAACTATGCCAGTGTTGGAAGCAGGTTGTAACATAACACCCGTGCTTTATCATGAGCTGTACTTGGGGTGCACTAAGAAGGAGCAGTTTTTGCACTCCCTTCTCCTGGCCTTGTTGTGCTATTTTGCATTCTGTGGAACCTCCTTTGAAGCCAATACTAGAATTGCACTTAGATGCACATTAATGCTGTATAACATAATAACAGAATAAAATTTAATGAACAATATACAAAGACTAAGACAACCACACAAAAAGAACAGTACACAACAAGGGACTATACAAACAGTAGCATATCTGCTGTTGATTATAGGACTGACACTCTCATTTCACAGGATTTTTAAAAAGAAACAGAAAAGGAAGTAGTTTTGGGAACCACTGAATCATAATTACTACAGCCAATAATACAGTCTTTCTACTTCTCATACCAAGAAATACCGCAATTTACCTTGAAAGTTAACCCATCCTGGATCCAACACAAAAAAAACTATAGATAACTCCTGTTTACAGGGTGGAGTTCCATTGAAATCTTCCTTCTGATCTCAATTTTATTCTCATATCATAAGGAGAGAGGATATAAATGGAGCCCAACAGTTTACTCCACTATAAGAGAGCATACATACTTTTAATAATCAACCCAAAAGTCACAGCAGATAGTAGAGGTTTCATAAAGACAGCATGACAGCAAGCTGATCTCAACAGACCAAGTCTGTCTGAGGTTCACCCAGGTATATATATATAAAATAACTTGAAGACAAAAGCAGCCACCTGGACCCTATAGCACATCCAAACTACAAATTTATTTACTGTATATCTTATGAATAAAACTGTAAATTCTGTTTGCTTTTTCCACTTCCCTCAGTACAACCTTGCTAACTATATAAGAGTAATATAACATTTCTAAGCTACAGGCATCCATGCTTCACCTGGACACCTAGTTCATTTAGACAGTTCTTCATGATTTGCTGTTCATTAGCAAGGCCAGGTTCAATAGATATTTGGGTGTCAGTAACATACTGCACTCATGACAGTCCTTATTTCCTCTGTGACTTGGACAAGGAGGGTGAAATGGTGTTTCTATGGGATCAGCTAAACAATTACATAACTCAATCTCCTTAGGAAGATGGGAACTTTATTACTCAGAAGCTGTTCCATTCCCACAACCTCCTTGGTTTCCTTGATCACTGGTGTTGAGGTCTCCTAATAGACCTAATAAAATCAAGAGGAACATTCTTATCTAGTAGATGGCCAGAAGTAACAGTCAGAAAATGTCCTTTAAACAGAAATAAGCAACAGTGTGAATCCACTGATGCATACTGATCCTGATATTTTTAATGCTTGTGTGGCATATAGTCATTCCAAAGCCAATGAACGTTTTAATAACAGTAAACCCTATTTTTTAAATGTTTATTATGGTGATAGAGTATGAAAGTGAAGACGTATTCTGTCATACCTTTGTCCTATTAAACTAGTGTCGGTTCAAGGAAACAAAAACCTTTTCATCATCTGACCATTTCAGTCTGATAAGTTTGGCATAGCATTTCTAAATACAGCTCAGTTTTAATTTTACTTTTTTTAAAAAGTATTCAACTATTCTTGATGTTTATTAGCTGATTGTTTACATAGACTATCTTGTTTGACTGGGTTTAGTAGAAAGGATTTTGTACTGCATCTTTGCACCATGAGAATTTGGAAACAGGCCCACATTTGCACTGAAATAAATGCCAAGGTACTTGAAAGGGATGATTTTTAAAGCATTCTCTAGGATTCTTCTGAAGGTAAAAATAGTGCCATTGTTGAAGACTATAGCAAAGTAATCTTGCAGCAGTTGAATAATTATGAGGAATGCAAACACTCAAAGTTGGTTGACAGCTAAAAATATAGACATTTTTCCTTCCCTTCTTCAATAGTAGTACAGTACAGACATAAAGTCAAGTACATATCTTAACAACAAATGTACCCTTACATTTAAAGTTCAGTGTTAAATTTGTTTAATAAAAGTTGGTGGGAGCAATTTAATCAAGCTAATTGACTTTGGTAGAACCACAACAGAAATTAATCGTGTCCATTCATCCATTCTCTCAGCGTGAGCTTTCCTTTCTGAAGCTTTTCTTTGCATGAGTCTTACTAACACTAATGATTATCCCCTACTGGCAGAACACATGAAAAACATTTCTGTTACACATAAAAATGTAATGATACATATTTTTCAGAGTCCATTAGAATTTGTGTACTTTCAGACCACCTTTGCATGTAGTAAAGATGTTATTAGGTTTCATGGACCACAGGGCAGGATTGTCTCATGAAGGAGACACCTGTATTTGGTCAGATGAATCATGCCCTAAACTTCACTGACTATCTTGATTACATCTTTGGTGATCATAAAGAGAGATTAAAGAGACTAATTCAGATGTAAACACAAACATTGGATGAGACGAATCATCTTTAATAACTTGAAACATCTCTTCATTGTGATGTAGTTATCGTAAGTTATAAAAATTACCATTAACTAGATCAAGGATTTTCTAAATGACACTGTTCAATAACTGATCTGTGCTCTTTCTTTTCATTGCAGACCCTTACGTCAAAGTGAACCTGTACCATGCTATGAAAAGAATTTATAAAAAGAAAACCCATGTGAAGAAATGCACCCCTAATGCAGTGTTCAATGAATTATTTGTCTTTGACATTCCTTGTGAGGGCCTTGATGATATCAGCATGGAATTTTTGGTTTTAGATTCAGATATCAGCATGGAATTTTTGGTTTTAGATTCAGACAGGGGGTCAAGGAATGAGGTCATTGGCCAGTTAACCTTGGGATCTTCAGCAGAAGGAACAGGTGGAGAGCACTGGAAAGAAATTTGTGAATATCCTAGGAGACAAATTGCTAAATGGCATATGTTGTGTGATGGTTAACAGCTTAGAGAGGGGTCAGAACTTGAAAAACTATATATATTTCCATAGGCAAGGACCAGTTTTCTTTCTTTGCTATGTATAATTACAGGTTTGTAACTACAAGACTTTTTTTTTGAGGGTGTGGGGGAATAAAAACTGGATTGAATTATCAGAACAGAAGGTAACTAAATTTTCACAGTAAATAAAGGAATTTCTATTTCATTAGACTTTAACATAATTGGATGAGATTCATATTCTTCTGGAGTTTAAATAGCCTGAAACTTCTGAAGCAGTGTAAACTTCAAAAAGAACAGACTGTTTTATGAAAAAGTCACTGGAAACCTTATTAGTACTGTTATACAGAAGAAGATAACCTCATTAAAATATATTGCTAAATCTAGGAAAAAACACCTGTGGCCTACTGGGGGGAAGGGGCTGAGTCTGTAAAAGCCACAGGGAATGAGGGTGAGTAGGAGGGGAATTCCTTCTGCCCCTCCATCAAAAACCTTCTTTTATGAAAATTCAGTCATTATTTGTAAGTTTTGGTTACTTATACTTTGATCACCCCAAAGACTGAAGAGATTTTCAGCAATTGGATATACATATCACATCATGTGCAACTAGTTGTTTTATGTGTGGAAATACTGTATAATTATTTAAACTTGGATTTTTTAATATGTGTATATATATAACTTGTTTTATTACAGTGACCAAAATAGATACATTCTACAAATTGTTGAGCAAGTTAACATACATTGTTTTGTTAAAAGGGCTCCTTTACAGGTGACTGCACATGTTACAGTATAGCTAGAATTTGGGATTAGATATGGTTTGCATTTTTTTTTCCTCTAGCAAGGATTACACTTTAAGCATTTCAAGCCATGAGAAAGCATTTCTATTGAAATATGGTAACATACATGACATTACAATCAATGACCTTTCACCAATTATATTTTAAGCCATTCAGTAATACTTAAAGAAAAGTTGTTTCTTCTTTTGTTTCGTTAAAGAACAAACAAAATATTGAGACAGAGAACAAAACCTTATTCTGCTGCTTAACTACCTGAACTGTGAGTAATGCCATTACAGTCAGTAAGACTACTCCCAACATACAAAGTTTAATGCGTTTTAAACTTTTGCAGAATAGGAAACCAAGCTCATATTATAATTTATCCAATATTATGTTAGACAAACTACTTGAAAAGTGCATTTCACTTAGATTATATGCATTAATGCCCATTACTGATTGTACTGAAAATTGGTGGTGGTAAGGGAAAATAACATTTTGATTTCGTGTTATGTGACATATGTATGTTTAAATTTAAACTGTGCCAGGCTGGGGCAGTATCAAGTGTAACATAAACAAGTATATAAATAAAGCATTTAGACCTGTGAAATTTACTCTTGGTCAGACCAGATAGATTTTTAGGCTGTCAGAACTATAGCACAACTATAAACAGATAATTTCCTAAAGTTTGTACACTGATTTCTAATACAGAATTGTTTGCAAATATTAGTCTTACATCATTTTCAATTACAATATATATAAAGAAGAATATAATTATGTTAGTTGTTGACATAAGAAGGATTTAAAAAGTGGAAAACTGTTTTCAGTATTTTTGCATACGTCATTCTGTCACATGTAGTCCCACTGAAGTGAATGAGACTATTTGGTAATTAAGGTATTGCTCAATGCGAATAAAGGTAACAGAATGGGCATGCCAGGTAAAAAAGCATTCATTGGATGTCAACTTACTTTAATTAAACAACAGATCCAGGTCTTATTCAAAACTGTTGGAGATTTGTTGTCGACTTTACCTGTACTCATATGGCCAAATTGTGTTTGCAGTAAAGGACATTGAAATATGAAATATGCAAGTAGACAAATAGTACTGGAAGAATTCTATTGAGGTTCTTCCAGGTTTTGTGTCAGTATTTTCTCCAGTTTTTAAGAATGTGTTTGATAAAACGGTGTTTATAAAGTTCTGTAAAAATACATTTTCAAAATGACATAAACATGCTTTTTATGATAATGCTCAATGTAAAATAACTGCGTATTGTATGTATAAAGGAGAGGAATCTTTTCTGCTTATTTCTTTAGAAAGCTGATTAACTGCTTAAGGGCTAGAGTTTGCCAGCCACATTCAAGCAGAGCTAATCCAAAGCCACCAAGTTGAACAAAAGATGCCCACAGGCTTCAGTGGGGTTTGAAGTGCAATCACAGAGCAAAAGTCTTGTGAATCAACCCAGCAATATCAATGGGACCATGGATAAGGAGAGACACAGTTTGATCTAATGGAGGCTGGGAGAGTTTAAGTCATTACCACACAACAAGAGTTGTTACAATTTCTAGTAAGGAAAGAACTTTACACTGAAAGTGATTGCATGAAAGAGAGTGGGACAGCTTGTAATTAAGAAAAAATTGAGGTTACAAAACAATATACAAATATTGGCCCATAAGTAGTATGTTATCTCTACAAATGAGATGACAGGAGTCATCTGCCTTCAATGGACACAAATTCTGACATTAGGAGAAAAAAAATCCAGCTTTTTGAATTAATGATGGGCTGTGACCATCTTTCATTTTGCATCCAACAAGTAATCATCATTTTTTTTTTCAAGTTTCTATAACAGCTTAAGGGTTACTATTTCTACCAGCTAAATGGCAGTTGTTAGTGGGGTAGGGGGTAGGAATGGGAAAGGGAAGCAAAGACATTTTTATTACATCTAAAAAAATCCAGTAAATAGGTTTTTTTTTCATTTAAAGCAATGTTCAGCTTGGAAAGCTGAGTAAAGACGACTTGTAACACATTTGTAAACCAGACAAGGCAGGAGCAAATGTAGACCAAGATGAGAAATTCTGCTGGTTTATAACGTATTCAATTCTCATTGTGAATATCTTGAACTCTGTTAAGGATACTGTACAGTATTAAACATGTAAAAAAATGATGTTTGTCTAAGTAGCTTACAAAAATAGTAACTCCTTGAATGGAAGACTATCCACGTCTGGAGATCTGTTGTAACTAAATGCCTGATTCGTTATGGTGTTGTAACTTAATAGAAGCTATTTGAGAGGAAGCATGGTGTATGAGATTTTGTAGGTTATTTGTGCTGGTTCTGTATGTTGTGCCATGTGTGTAAGACAAGAATAAACTGCTGCTTTCATTCATCCCATCCCAAAACAATTATCCCACCAATGTATCTTTTCCAGAGATTTCTGCTGTTGTTTGTATTCATGGTCTACTCTCTCATGCTTATATCAAAACACATTTGCCTTGCAAAGTCTTCTTCTTCTCACAGAGGTAGACTAGACTTGTTCTGCCAAATACTACCTGGGCATATCACGTGTTCTTTATTCGTAGCTTCATGCTGCATACTTACATTTGTCTTGAATTGTACTGTACACTCAGGCTAGAACCTGAGATATGGTCCATGATAGAAAATCTGAGCCCTACATAGGCCCTACAGGGACTGATATACAGAAGTAAACATGAATGGATTCCAGCATATTAGATGGAAGAAGTAAAATCCAAGTCACATTACTATTGGAATCCTGGTGACAAACCATTTGTTTTCCAGAAGCAAAAATTATCCCTTGGACAATCACTTTTTTCTCTGATGTAAGGAAGTCATGTCAGGCACCAGCTGGTCAGGTGAGTCTGGAAGTTAAGGTAGAAAATCATTCCTTCGAATGCTATACATAAATACAAACTTAGCTGCTGTGGTCTCTAAGGTTGTTAGAGTATTTTACCAGCACAGAACCTAAAGCTAGGAAAGGAAGAAGGCAGTTGCAGCTGGGACACACAATGCCATTTAATGACTCCCGTTGTGAGCCTACAACCGATTACCTGAAAGGGATTCCTGATCCTTGTCACAGAAATCAATGTCTAAAAACTACGACAGGATCCACTAGCCAAATGCATGACACGGAACATCTTCAATGCGTATAAGCTGGTATATTCTCCCTGGCAAATCTGTCCCCCAAGAGACAGGTATCAAGAGTGAAAGACTGCTCTTTTTCCATCCTATGCAGACACTTCTTTATTCTTCCCTGCATTGTAGGTTCGTCTCAAACAATGGTGATTCGCATGTGTCACATTTCAGACCTTCTTCAGGACAGAGATCAAGAATGTCTGTACATTTTCGAACTATAATGCACCTGAGCCTCAGGGGAAGTCTCAAGGCCACTGTCCTGATTGCTCTTTGTATCTCAAATTGCTGCAAGAGACAAGACCTGTGAGACCCAGTCCTGGTTTGGCGTCAACCGGCAACAAAGAACCACGCGGCCGCTCGCACAGCCGTGGGGAAAATCAGAAGAAAAAGTCAAACCTCGTGGGTTGAGATAAAAGCAGTTTAACAGAACAGCAAAGGAAAGAGAAAAACAATAACAATAATAAAGAAATAAACAAGCGCGATTAAAGTACCGCCACTCACCGACCAGACCCGGACCGCCCCCGCCCTCTCCGAGCGGCGACTTCCTGCCCCCTCCCCCGGCCAGCTCC
>VZSZ01001432.1:12873-22903 GCA_013398815.1 Ibidorhyncha struthersii
GGGCAGGGGGTGGGACTGGATGGTCTTCAGAGTCCCTTCCAACCCAAACCATTCTACGATTCTAACACACATCCTGAAAAAGGGGCAGTTTAAACCCTCTGGATCCTGAAGGCAACCAAAAGCAAATGGGTAAACACGCAGGCAACACCCTCGTGTGCCGCGCAGCTGGACCGCACACCAGGCTGGCCGTCACAGCCGGGGCTCCTGCGCCGAACCCAGCGCCCACACCTCCTTCCTGGCACTGCTGACACTCACTAACACCTCATCTGACACAGCACACACCGGAGGGACTGCGCTTCCTCCACGAGGAACCCGAGAAAACAGGAGATGCTGAACTGAGGATAAAGCCGGTGCAAGCACGAGCTTCAGCAAAACTACTGTGGGCAACGAGAGCCGCACCGCGCGGAAACCAGAGCCTTGACGCAACGGTACCCGAGCACCCAGCAGCGTAGGACCGCGTGTCCCCACGCGGGCGAAGCAGGCAGCGCCACTGCTGTTAAAGCCTAAGGTTTGCCAAGAAAAGACCCCCAAAGTCCAGATCCGTGAAGGGAAAGGCAGAGCCTCGCTGCTGAAGCTAAGCTGACCTGGGGCATGGGGCGGAGGAGGCGGAGGCAGAGGGAAAGACTGCAGGGAGGAGCCCATCGGACCCACTAGGACAGATGTAGGCAGCGTCCCACTGATATCATCTAGGAGAGAACAGAGGCAAGAGAGATTCAGAAAACAGGGAAGCAAGCTCTGCACCGCCAAGCGCCTGAGAACGCAGCCCGAGCGAACCGGCACTCGGCGCTGCTGGGAGGACGCAAAGATGGAGCTTCCCACCAGCAGCTCCTCATCCTCCTCGCGCTCCTGAGCACGGGCGGCTGCTGCTGCTTCACACCAGCTCAGACCCTCGCGCGCACACACTCCTGGAGTGAAGGAGTCCGTCTGCCAGCCCAGCTAGCTCCACGCAGGCAGCTTGCAGCACGGGACAGGCATTTAGAGGAGGTATTTCACGGACCGGGCACGCGGGATGTGCAGTTTAAGGTGCTGCTCACTATAAGGTTGACTTTACCCCTCCGAAGCTGCTCCTGCTCGGAGGAGCCTCCTCCAGAGGAGGACACGGAGCAGCGAAGCCAGGCTCCCGGTGCAGCAGCCTCCCAGGGAGCCTCCAGTCCCCCCCACTAGAGAGCACAGAAGGGAACTGGCACCGCTGGGTGATGGGTAGGAAGAGGGGGAAGCTTCCAAAAGCAGCAGAACTGCTATGAAACCAGCGCAGTGCATCCCACCTCTCACAGCCCCACCACCGCCCCTCCTGCCTCATCTAAGAGAAGCACTTGAAGCCTTCAACGCAAAGCAAGAAATTCTCTGCTGGGGAAGAGCGAGCAGGCGTGCTACGGGGTCAGACGAGCAGGCAGCGAGCCCGCTGCCGGGGACCCTTGGGACCCTCCTCCTCCGTCCCCGCAAGGGCAGACGGGCGGTTCCTACGCTCCCGTAGGGACGCACGGCAGAGGATGCTCCCGGGACGGTACCTAGCAGGCTGAGGCTCCTTCGTGGCGGAGGTGGTGGAGTCGGAGGGTGAGGGGACGTCAGTCCTCGCTGAGAGATGTCCACGTCCACCAGTGACACCGTTTCACCTGAAGGTTGGTGGAGCAAAACCGTTAGTATTGCACCTTCTCCGGGGCACGCGGGGGCCGAGCGCGGGGGGCGGCAGGGGGAGAGGAGAAGGGGCAGGAACCTCCGCAGGGTTTGGGGGACGATCTCATTAGCTGTTTTCAAATCGAGTTTCCCCGCTGCAGCGCTTCTGAGACATTGGATCAACTCTGCGACCGCAGCCCAAAGGGAAGGGGAATGACGGACACCGGTCGGTGTGCCTGACCCCCATCCGAGTCCAGCAGCAGCAGGACGGGATGAGGAAAGCACCGCGAGACCTTTTCAGCGGAGCTCATCGATGGTGCACAGCGCTGGCGCTTTGTATAACGCTTGGGAAATGGTTTCGCAGGTCTGCGTGGCGCCCACCGGCACACGACTCGGATAAAGCTCCTGTTGATGCCAGTCTGATTTGTCTACCAATGCCTCAGGTAATCAAAGAGAAACACCTTTTACCCCAAAGGCCACAGGGGTACCAGCTCTTAAAATTAGTAAGGGGGAGCTGGACAGGCTTTTACGTTAAATAATTGGAATTCACTGAAGCCTAAAGGCTTTGGATCCCGAATACTGCTTGGGGAAAACAACAACACAAACTGAGATGTCTAACTTAGAACCAGAAAGGCTTAAAATTGGTCTAAAATCATGGGAGAGAAATGAAGCCATCAAATCAAGGTCAGAGCATCCGCCTCAGTACTGGACTGACAGAGTCGAAAGGAAAACACCTAAATCCCCAAAGCGTAAATTCCACCAAGGCATTATTTTCAAAAATAAATCAGGAAATCAGCCTAACCAGGCTCTGCTGAACCACCAACACAAACCAACTCATCCCGAACACCTGAACCACGGTCTCAAGGACAACGAAATCTGGCTGCCTTAGATTTCAATTCCTGTGGGCAGGGAACTCCTCTTCTGCTCCAGATACCGAGCGCTGAGTGACGCCGCGCGTCCGTGTAAGCACCTGACAATGCATTTACCATGCATTACACAGGACAATATTGACTCGGCTTCCTCCTGCTTTTAAAAGTCCTGTCTATTAATAAGCCACGTTAAGAGGAGTATTTAGGGCTGGTTATTATCCGAGGTACCTTCTCCCTGGGGGACATATGGGTGTGCGCGCGCACGCATGCCCACAGCCACTCTTTCACTTCCACACCCTAAAAATAAAGTGGCCGCGTAGGTTGGGGCTGCCTTCGTCTCGTACAAACGAAACACGACCGGACTAAGAGAGGTTGCAGGAACGCAGCTTTGCGACCCTTCCCGAGGCAGCAGGAGCTGCGACGGCAGCCTGCGCTGCACGTTCGGAGCCCACACCTCCGAGAGGTCAGGAAAGGCGACGTCCACCTTCCCAAAGACCTTCGCTCGCCCCACACGCTAACCTGAAAGCGAATCGCCAAGAAACTCGTGCAAGTTGGGCCAGGCACTTGAATTCTGTCCTGCTTTGGTGGTCCCGCTCTCAGAAACATCCCCTCTACGGCAGCCAGTAAAGAAACCGCGACCTCAGCGTTGCGAGACGGGAGAAGTCAACAAGAAAACAAAGCAATTAAAATCCAGACACTCTACTTTGGGGACGCTTTAACGGTCTCCATCAAAGGGAAAAACTCCTACGAGGGCACTGCCAGTATTCCACCAACTGGCAAGAACTGACATAAGTAATTTTAAAAATAGTTAATGGGATAAACTAACAATTAATCAAATCAACCTCCCAGATTTAAAGAAAGAACTTGTCGACTCCAGGTTCTCCTCTGCAGTTCCTTTTGAGGAAAAGCAGCTCTGCACACACGTCCCCGTACCCCCATCACCAGCACACGGAATTACGGGTTTTATGCTCACGACTTCCCCTAACAACAGCCGACAAAGCGGCAGAAGCCGTTTTTGCTCTCGCCAGCCTCGATTTGCTAAATAAACACACACGACACTTAAGAGGAAGCCAGTCGCGTCAGGCGAGGAGCACGTCCTCCGCGTGCCACCATCAGGACATGGGCCGCAGGGACGTGGAGCAGAGCAGAAGCCCCACCGCAGCCGAGTTACCCCCCAGCGACTCCCCTCCTGCAAGAGCCGAGTGAGCTACAAGAAACCGCAGGGGCGGACCAGCGGCTCCCAGTCGCTGGTTTCGGGCGAGTCGAACGCTCTGCGTTGAAGGTCGCTTCTCTGAAAGCCAGACCAGTTCTCAGCAGGGTTTCACCGCCGCTCTCCAAAGAGGGCTTTGCTCTACTCAGGACCACAACCCACCAGCGCCACGCTCTCCGCGACCCAACACCCCCACCAGCAGCAGGAGGCGGCTTCCAGCTCTACCCACCGGCTCTTCCCGGCTACGCAATCCCATTTCGCTTCCTTTGCTCCGCAGTCAGACCCTCCACATGAATTTAACTATAACTTGACCTTCAGCACAAGCCACGTAAAACCCCACGCAGCTGACAAAGACTCACTTGTGACCTTAGATTCTGAATCCCACGAGTGTGGAGATGGGATTCTCCCGAGGAAGCCCCAAGCCCCACGGCAAGGCCGGTTTTGACTGTGAGCCCACCCCACAAGGGGCACATGACCGTGACCGGGAGCTTTTAGGTACTACAGCTCTCAGCCGCCAGCGGAGCAGGACTTCCCCCTCGCACCATTTATAAACCGGCCGACTTCCCCCTGCCAAGCAGAAAAGGGAAGGTCAGAAACCAGCAGGACACAGGGACGGGGGCGGGGGAAAACACGCAGAAGGTGGTGGCGGTGCTCCACAAAAGAGGTCTCGGTTCCTATAGCTGTCACGCAGCAGAGCCGCTGCCGCCGCTGCGTGCGGTCCCGGTGGGAAGAGGGACTTGGTCGTAGCCCCTCCCAAACCGCAGGAGGAGAGCACCAAACTGCACTTGATCTACAGGGGATTTTCCAAACCACCTGGATGCCAACAGCCCCGCGTGGAGGAAGGCCCTTCCCCTCCGAGAGCACAACTCAAAGTCACGTTTCAACAGGAGGAATTGCAAAACGCTGACGTGCAACAGCCACGTCCTTTACAGCTCCTCTTGTTCAGGGTTTGAGGCCAAGGGGGACGGAGGGGCCCTTCACAGAGATACCGGTTTGCACATGAAGACAACGTTCAGCGTCTATCGTTAAGCACACGCTGCTTTTTTCATAGCAAAATGAAAAGCCATCTTCCAAATCCTTACCTGTGAAGAGGGGGCTGAACACAACCGGGGAAAAGGCACTTTGAGTTCTTGTCAGTCTGTGTTTCCTGCTGGAAATAAGACAAAACACCGTTAGGAGAGATGAGGAGACAGCGCATCCCCCCAGAAGAAAACACCGCTTGACCTTCTCAAAGCAGGAGAACCTTCCCCATTCTTTACAGAAGCTCGGGACAGCTGGACGCTGCGTGTTTACTCGAATCCTAGAGCGGTGCTTTGGCCTAAGTAGGGCAGTCAACCAGTAAAGCTAGGTCTCCGTCCTGCTACGGAGCAAATCCCTAACTAGGTAATTAATACAGTCTTTAGAAAAAACCCCAAGCAAGTATGGTAACCGGAGCCAAGAAGCTGTTTCACAACAGACGTCACGCTATTCCTCTGGATCAGGCATTGCCAAACGCCTTCGACAAACAGGTTGGGTCCCTGCGCAATTAGGGGTTGCGCCCAGAGCGAGCGCATCGACTGCCCTCGCGCCGCCTCTGGAGGCCACCGTCTCCCCAGAGGGTGTCGAAACGCAGGTGAAGGGTATAGGCGAGCTAAACCCGGAGCCGTCGAGATGGATGGAAACAGCTAAAAACGCACCTCCGATGGAAACCCGGGAATACCAGCACTTCCCGTGACGCTTGCTTTCCAAACCAGCGGTTTTATAACGGCGCTGTAGCCAGCCCTGTGCTCTCCCCACACAAGACCACTCCTTCCAGCGCCTTCCCTGCTGCAACGCTGAAGGGCTTTACCCACATCCAGCAGAGAAAACACTGGTAAACTGAGGCACGGAGTACGGCACCCCCAGGGCTTGATTCCACGGTTGGGGTGAGTAGAGAAACGCGTCCCCGGTGTCAGAAACTCACTCCCACCTAAGAGGGGAGCAACAAAGCCGAGCACAAGCGCAGCTCTCGAGTGCTGCAGCTTTAACAAAGGTCTTTCCCGCATCCACAGTACACCGTGCAGCTCCCAGCCCAGCACCGGGCAGCCCGTAACAGTCTGCAGGTCTGTACTGGGTCAGACAAGGTGACTTCAAGTTAAATAGCACAACTTCACCGCGCCGGCCAGAGAAACCGGTCCCGGTGCATCCAGGCAAGCGACCGCACCACCACGATTGACGGGAGCTCAGAGACCAGCTCTACTCCCCACCTAGAAGACCACCCCACTGCAAGCAGGCCGTTACGGGGCTGACACCGTTCCTCCTGGATGTCCTCCTCACTCTCCAACTTCTTCCCAGCAAGCGGTTGACCTTGAACCTTAAGGCCGTCTCGTGCTCCACACCCCCCAGCTCTGCCCACAGCCTCCTGCGAAACCCAGACAAAGCCTCAGCTAGAAACCAGCTCCGAGCAGGGAGAGCCGCCCGTGGGGAAGGATCGCGGCCAGCAGATGCAATGCCACCGCCCTACAAGGAGAAGAAAGCCAAGCTCCGGCCTCGGATCGCCGTGCTCTGCAGAGCCCCGGGCGCGCAGAGCAGACGGGTGGACCCTCATCATCATCCTCAGCAGCCCAAAGGCTTCTCTTGGTTGCGTCCAGACACATCACTGGGTCACACAGCTGCGAATAAACGTTTAATACTATAAGTCTGCAAATGAAAATACTACGAACACTCATCATCCTGATACATAAAAGCCCATTAAAATGTTTGGAAGGGTTTTCACTTTACGCCTCTCGCACCTATCTGAGGGTTGGATTTCCCCCCCCCCGAAGGAGAACAATTCACCGGTCAGCAGCCACACGTGCACACACACAAAATTACACTTCTGGACTAATATCAACTAATCTTATAATAGAGTAACAGCTCCGTTCCCACCCACTAAGCCAGACGGAAAGGAGCATTGCTGGCATTTTGCTGTTACCAAAACAGCTACATTTTATGCCAACACTTTACAGCCATCGATTTCTGAGATTTCTCATTTCCAGCAAGCTCACACCAGCAGCAGGGAGAGAGCAAGAAACGATGATTCACACGGACTGAATCCTCCACTTCCCAACTCCGTCTCCACCACAACGACATACTTCCGTTCTTCCTCCTCCTGCCCTCAAGTTCCGCAGCACCCAAACGATGCTGAAACCCCCAGAGAAGAAGTTACGTGTGACCGGTACCTGAACGCTGCTGGGTCGGATCAGCGCAGCCCTGCAGAGCCGGAGAAAGCCAAAGGTGGACATCACCGTCCAGGAACGCCGTGGACGCATTCTGCACAGATTCACGCACACCAAACTGGGAAACCCCTCGAGCTCCAGCAAATAAGGAATTTTTGGGTCAGCTACCCACCAGCTCTGCAATAGCTGCGCTTACCGCCTTCATGGCCAGCACTTCCCACAGTGCTGCCTTCCCTCACCGCAGGCACCGTCCTGTTAACACTAAGGCAAGTCTCCCCCGGCCACCCAGGCTGCCTCCCCGCTACTTTAGGCACGTAATAACACAGAGATGTGTTAAAAACCCCAAAGTCACCACTACAGCTCCCTGGGCAGACCCAGGTACCAGCCTGGCAAACGACCTGCGGCAGATGCGGCTGCAGCTCAGGGGCGCCCGCACCCATCCACCTGCGGCACCGCTGCCCATAACCCTGTTCCCCTTCTCTCCGACTACCCCCGCAGCACAAACTGCTTCCAAAAAAGAGCAGTTTCGCTGATACAACCTTTAAATACCGACAGCCAGGCCCTGGGCGAGAGGCTACACATCAGCATCTCCACGTTTCGTTCCTCAGCCTCTCGCAGCTCAGCAGAGCCCGACTATTGATTTCAGATAACGGGGCCAGTTTCCTTCCTCACCGCAGCTGCAGGCGAGCGGCAAAGCTGCACCGCGCCGCCGCCAGGGCCGGCACCGCGATGGGAAGCTCAGGCAGCAACTCCAAACACCAGGAATTCTGCTTCTTGCAGGTGTTTAAATAAAAAGAGCCGGACTAGATACCACCCACCACCGCCGACCAAGGGAGCACCCTTCACCGCCAGACTTGTGAGGCAGGAACAAGAGCTCGAGGGAATTAACCCAAAAGTTGCTCTGAGCCCACCAAAAGTTGCTCTGAGCCCACCGGCGACTGCAGCAGCGACTCACGGTGAACGCCAGATCCGTCCTATATCAACGGGGGCCTCACGCTGGGAGGCAGCAACCCCCAGCTCCGAGCAGACCCGAGGAAAGCTTTTTTGGTTTTCCCTCCCCAGCCAAGCAACGGAGACGGGCGCAGAGCAGCCGACAGCATTCGCTGGCGTGGCACTAAGTCTAGCAAAGACCACAGCAGAAAATTAAGTTACTGCACTACTTATCCCCGAACTGACTGACCAGGGCACCGGGAAAGGAGAGGGAAAGAAAAGCAGCATCTGCTGAGGCCAAACATTTACCTCCCAACCAGCCCAAACCGCGTCTAACCTGCTCCCAGGAGTACGGGCATCCCAGCGCCCCGAATCCCTCCTCCTCCTCGAGAAGAGCGGGACCAGCAGGGACCGTCCCCGCGATGCTCAGCATCCCGCCAGGAGAGACGCTGGCACGGAGCACAGCCGCATCCCACCGGTGTGGGAGCTGTGCCTCCGCAGGAACAAAAACCATCGTGTCCAAAGGATCCAGCCCTCGTCGGCACGAGGGGACTCCGGGAAGTGGAAGCAGCGAAGTCGTCCCCAAACCGCAAGAGTTGCTGCATCAGGCACCTTGAATTAACCTTTGTTAAAACATCGCCTAATTAGCACGGGGGAGTTGCACGATGCCAGAGCATGAGAAGTGACCGTTAAACTCCCGGACCGGTGGGCAGCCCCGGGCAGCGACACGGCGCTTCTCCGCTCCCAACCCGCTACGCCGCCACCGCTAGCTCTGCACCCCCCGATCCCAGCGCTGGGGAGGGGGGGGCACTCCCCGCTCTCCTCCAGCACAAGGACCGAATAAACCCCAAGCCCATTAGCAAAACGTTTTGCCATTACAGGCAACTCGGCTCGTTACCGTCTGAGGCCCATTTAATCATTTATGGGGAATGACGCCGTTGTACAAATCTGCTCCCCCCACCCCACACGCAAAAGCGGAGCTCCTCGTGGGCGCACGAGCTCTCGGGAGGGCTCAAACACCCAGAGCGGCTGCAGGGCTGGGAGGTGACGCAGGAATTGAGGCTGTCCCATCTCACAGCCATCCCCCGCTTCAGAGCAGGGGGTAATTTTGGCCTCTGCTACAGCCTGGCTGCCTTTCGGGCCACCAAAATACCCAGTCACCCCAAGCCGCTGCTACGGGTCACACCTGACCCGAGGTCAGCATCGTCAGAGCAAGCCACAGAAAGATTCCTGCTCAGCCATCAACAGGTCCTCAGCCGCAGAGGAGACAACACACCCCAAAAGCCTCACGCGAGGTTAATTAACCCCGTGGGGAGAGGACCGTGCTGCAACGCTCAGAGTCCATTCGATTATTTAACGCTGCCACCGGGCCGGCTGCGCAGACCTCGGGCAGGCTCTCCCTGCCTCCTCCGCCGGGAATTTCACTTCTGCTGCTGGAAATGCTACAGAAAGTGGTTTGTGGAGCACAGGAGGCTCACCCCGACCACACCCAGGGGGACAGACCAGCCCTCCTGCTGGAAGACGAGGCTGGAGCAGGGCGAGCAGCGCCGGCGCCGATGGAGCGGGGCAGAGGAAGAGGGTCCCACACCAACAGCTCCCGGGATTCGTCCCTCCAGCCTTCCCAACGCACGAGCCAGCCAACCTCCGGCTGCCAACGCTTCCTCCGGCCGCGTCCCGCCGCAGAGCATCCAGAGAGCACAGGGAGAGCAGAGCCCCCGTGGCAGCACCCACCGACCACCCAGGCCAGAACCCGACTGCGACGCCCATGAACCTCAGGAAATCCCTCGGCAAGACGCGGGAGGGCGAGAGGCAACGCCAGCCCCTCGGCTCTCAGCGCCGTGTCACCAGCGGCCGCCGCCGGGGCGCATCGCCTCCTCGCTCGGCCGCTGCCCGCAGCACCCCGGGGCGCCAGCGGCTCCTCCGAGCCACCCGCCACCTCACCGGTCCCGCTCCCGGCCGTCTTTGCACCATCCCCTTTGCAGATGCTGGGCCTGGCGCAGCACGTTCCTCCTCCGCCTGCCCGTCCAGCTGTGCTCCAGCTGTGCGGGCCAACCCCGTGTGACAGATGAGGCCGCGGCAGCTGCTCCGGAGAGGGCTGAGCCCCGCTCAGAGGCGAAGGACGGACACGGTGCCCATCTGCGGGACGGCACCCGCGCCTCACGGTCATCCACCACCTCCAGCAAGGTGTCATGGCACCGGTGCCCCTTCTCCCGCCCCGGTGCTGCGGGGCC
>VZSZ01001433.1:0-21110 GCA_013398815.1 Ibidorhyncha struthersii
GTGGGTGGATGGATGGATGCATGGATGGATGGTTGGGTGGATGGGTGGATGGGTTGGATGGATGCAGGTGAAGTAGCCACAGCCCTGGCTCTGTAAAGCCTGAAGGCAGCACCAAGCTGGTCACTACCTCCCACCAGACACTTGCTATGACTTTTGCCATGCCAGGGCTTTATTAGAGGAGAGCTCAGTCCCACGCAACCTCCAGCTCGGCTGTACTAGCAGCAGCACTGCCCCGTGTTCTGGCTTGGTTCACTGGTTAATGTTCCATTACCAGACAACATGCCTCCGTCATTTATTAATGTTTCATTAGTGTTAAAAACATCTGGTAATTAATTATGCACTAATTATGGATTCACAGCGCTAAAAGCCAGGGTAATCTACCATAGCAGATGGCTCTTCAGGGCAGGGGGAAGGGACAGCTCTTAGAAGAAATGAAAATGTCAGGCCCAGCCCTTGCCTGGGGGAAGCATCCCAGACAGACAGATTGCCTTCATTTCCACCCAGGATCTCCATGCCTGGTCCGGAGCCGTGCTGTCTCAGGTTATTAAGCAGAAGAAACCTGTCCCTCTCAAGCTGTTTCAGGGACTGAGGCTGTGGTGCTCCCGCTGCCCAGGGCAGCTGTATGAGAAGACACCCGAGAGCGGTGGCTTTCACACGCAGCCCCAGGCACCCTCCGACACCTGGAGTTGGCACGAAGCCTGCCACCAGCTCTGGGATGCTGTTCATCAGCCCCTCCGCTGTGCCTGGCCGGATTAAGCAGCAGTCCATAAAGCAAGGGGTGTCATAAAAAACCCACTCGTGAAGTGCCCCAGCAATATTACGTACAGATGTGCGGAGATGTTTCTAACTGGGGAAGGTCCCAGAGGAGCATCCCTGCCAAGCAGAAAATCCATCCACTTAGCAGTATAAATCCATACAGGAAGAAAGAGGGAATTACAGCGCTCAGAGAGACCTGTGCATCACATAACCTGAAATCCAATACATTAGCCGGGCGCAACGGGTCCCTGCATCTTCCCAGCACATATGTGGCAGTAAATCCCACCTTAGGTGTTGTTTTCAGCCATTGCTGATGCGAGAGCAGCCTTGCGCTGAGCTCCCCAGGCTCTGCAAGAGGGATCAGAAGTGCGGCTGGAAAGCAGGAGCTATTTCCTGGCCACGAGGCCTCGTAGGAAGCAGAAAGCCCCCTTGCTTGAGTGATGGGCTGAGCCGTGAAGTGGGTCCAAATCATTGCACCTCCTGCATCTTTCCCCGAGGCAGGTGCCAGCAGAGATTTCATCCTCCCTGACCCAATGGTCAGAGAAGCTCCCTGCTCCCATACCAGCATCCCAGGAGCCTGGAGCCCCCAGGTGAAAACATGCAGCTTATTTATCACACATTAGACTGGCAGCGCTGAGTCGTCAGTCTCCAATGGGGCACCACACTTTGATGGAGCAACAGGCATGGTGCTGTGCATTTTGTCTCCAGCTCAGAGAGCCTCAGGTGAGAACGGGAGGCAGAGGGATGTGAAGGCAAGCTCAGCAGCCAAGANCAAGAAGTCGCACTGATAGCTGCACAGCCAGATCCAAGCACGAGAGCATCCCGCCAAGCTGGATGGAAATGCCAGGTGGGATCCATCAAGCCAGCTGGCAGAGGAGAGCTGCTGCTTATTTGCGCAGGGGTAGATCTGGTCCCTGAGGGGCAAACATCCTTCTCCACCACAACAACAGGGAGAGGTGGGAGGTGGAGGCAAGAGCAGCAGGAGCTGGTGGAAAGGTGGTCCTCAGGGCAAGAGTGTGAAGAGCAGCATCTGTGAGGGGCTGAGGATACAAATGGAGTCATCTTGACTTGGAGGAGCCCAGGCTCCCCTGGGCCTCAACATGTAATGGTGTCAAGTCCAGCAAAATACAAGAGCCCATCCCAAACCACAGGGTATTGGTTCAGAAAATAGCTGCATCTCTTCTACAGAGATGTAGTACTGGATGCCCTTGGTAGGTTATAGCCTTCCGCCAGGGCTTTCTCCCCCAGTGGCAGGAGGGATCACTCAGACACCAGGATCCCACTACGAGGAAAGGCTCCTGCCTGCTACCAGTGGTGCAGGAATGAGCCAAGGAGCTTTGAGTGATTCAGTCACCACCACACAGAGAAGCAGATGGAGCTGCAGGTGGGGTCCCTGGGGGTAATAACAGCCCTGGGCACCCCCACAGTGCTGTAGGGCAGAGGCTTGATGCAGTAAGAGCTGACAGATGGTCACAACAGACTGAAGAGGACAGCCGTGGACCATGTTATTCCTTGGTGGCTCCAGAGCAGGACTTGATGCCTCTCCAGAAGAGGCCATCTGTCATTTGAAAAGCCTCAAAGCAGTGACTTTCCTCTTCCTCATGTCCATCCTGAATGGCTCATGCTCTGCTGTGGCACTGTGTCCCTGGTCCCCAGACATGTCTGCCTGCAGCCTCATGCCCTCCCTCCCCACTAGATCAGCTCTGACACTTCCTCACCCCCCAGTTACACTATGGCTGGATGGTCAGTCCCCACCATTGCCTTCCCAGCTCCCCATCACCTCCCCGATGCTGTGACCTCTCTGCCCACCTCCAGTCTGCCCCAGTCCGTTGCCTGCTCTGGCTGGGGTGACCCACACGAACCATCTGCTCACAGCATCCCAAACCTCCCTGCACGCAGGCATGGCAGCTGAGCGCAGCCCACCCAGCTCAGCTGCAGCATGCAGACCAGACCACACCAGGGTCCCCTAATAAGCAATTGACTCTTTTTTCCCTCCCTTTCAAGAAAAAGCCAAGCATTAATTTGGCTTCTGCCACTCTGTTTATCTAATAGCATCGCTGATTGATTGTCTTATTTATAACCCAGATCCGGTGTCTGGGCTGCTCAGAGAGATGGGGTGATTGATGGAAAGAAGACAGCCAGGAGGGGACTTAATGGAGCCGTGTGGCTGAGCAGCAAAGTAGTGGCTTAGGCATGAAATGAAAGTGTCTCCCAGAAGTCTGGGCTCCTCTTCTTTCCTGCACAGTTCCGGGGGAAGCTGCTAAGTGCTGGGAGAGAGCAGCATGCTTCCTATGCCCTGCCAGGAGTGATCAGGGACTGTTCTCAGGTCTCCTCCAGCAGCTTGGAGGAGGACAGGCCAAGGGGACATGGTCAACGGGGACTTGGACTGTTTCCCAAGAAGGTGTCATATAGTCTCTGGGAAGGTTTTCCCCGTCCAGTATGGTTTGAAGGTGAGATAGCCCATCCCTGCCCAGCCACCAGCCTGCTGTCAGGGTACCTGCTCTGCAGGCTGGAAATCCGGCCCTTGCACAACTAGGTGATACAGAGAAGAGCCTTGCCCATGGGTGGCAAAGTGCCACTGGGTTGGGGTCTTGCCTTCCTGCAGGTTGGCAGCATCTTCCAGAGGTCTCAGTTTTGTCCAAGGTTGGACTGAGACATTCCTATATCCCTAGAGGATGTTTCCCTGTTCCTTACACCCAGTGGGCTTGACCCCCAGCAGAGTCACCAACTCACATGTGAATCACACCATAGAGACAGTCACCAGCAGACAGGGAAGGAGCCACAGTCCCAGGAGGTGACATGCCATTATTCACCCACTGCTGGGAATGTGTGACAGCCTGGACACATCCCAAACCTCCAGCCTGCAGACTCAACCCAGAGAAGCCCATCCTCCAGATGCAGAGCCGGGTCGTGGTCAGAAGATGGCTGACAACTCCAAGTCCCCAAGAAGGCATTCAGCTTTGATCTGAGCCAGAACTAAACCCTCATCTTGTCCATAAAGATCAGTTAGGGAAGGAAAAACAACATATTGGTTCAGTCAAAATATTTCATTGCTGTTTAACGGTTTTATTTGATGTCTGATTGTAACAGATAATCTAATACAAGCTTAGAGTAAAGCCAAACACGGTTGTTTCATTATGAAGAACCCCGTCAGCCAGTTTTGATGTGGCCAGACCCCACTCCCTTCCTTGGTTTTTGTTTTTCTTCCTTTTTTTTTCCACATCTGAAATTTGAGCAAAACCAAAGCAGCTTCACAAATATTGCTGTTCAAGCAGATTGAATGAAACCAGCTTGGGGACAGGTCTCCTGCCCATCAGGCAGTGCCTGGTAAACTCTATCCAGTGCTTTACGGCAGAGATTTATTGCTTCCAGGAGAACCCCCCCTTGCAAAGTCTCCCTGGACCACTGGACACAAGCAGATGGTCCCTTCGACCAGGGTGTCCCCAGACGCCTTGGTGTCCCCATGGGTGATGTTGCTGCCACCTCACCATGTGGCTGGGGCTGTGGGGGGAGCAGAGAACCAAGACGGGGCGATCCTTGTAGGATGTTAGAAGATAGAGGGGGCCCCCAAGCAGCGGGAGTGGAAATAGCCTTTGATGTGGAAGCTCTCCTTTCGCAAACACAATGAGTTGCAGAGAAGTTTTATAAACATGGCTATTGTTGCTTCGTCCCTTTGGTGGGAACAGATGGTCTGAGTGCTCTGTTCATCCCCCCTCCCCTTCCCTNGGGCCCATGTAGACGAGATTGGGTTACAAAGAGGCCTCGGCCCCCCTCCTCCTTTCCGGGTGAGAGTCATTGCGTGCAGGCATTCTGGCTGGTTCGGGGAGAGGTTGTTCTATCCCCACTGTCCATGGGAAGCAGAGAGAGGATCTTCCCACCAAAGGAGCCAGGCACCATCTGGAAGTCCCCATCCCACAATCAAGGATGGTCACACGTGACCTTGGTGGCCACCTCTCAGCTGTGGGGTATTGATGGCACGTAGCTCCCAGCTCCCCGTGGGCACCTCCTACTCCTTCAGAAGTTACCTGGTACCAACCTGGGGATAGGCTCAGCCACCAGCTCTGGACGTGTGGCAGGCAGATGTCATCTTCTTCCAAGATTTCCTGACCCAGCAGTTGCTCTGAGTCCTTTCCCAGCAGAATACTACCCAACACAAGGCACTCAGGCGCAGGTGTCCAGGCTCCACCTTAGCTCACTTTCTGCCTTGCTCTTGCCTGGCACTGGATCAGGCAATTTTCTCTCCTCTGAAAAGCACTGCTGCTCCTCAACGGCATGATGAGGTTTTATGCAGGGTAGGAGCTAAAGTTTGCAGGGATTAAAGCAGGGCAGAGCAATCTGCAGACAGGGCACCCATGTGGAAACCACCAGCATGGATGGCCACACCAAACAGTGCCTGTCAAGCTGCAGGGAAGAAAAGCAGCTTCTCCAGGAGGATTGGTGGGGTTTGAAAGTGGCCACGACATCTCACCAGGCTCCGGATGCCGGAGAAGTCATGCTCAGGCACTCCATCAAGCGGGCTCTCCTTTGGGGAAGCTCAACCGAGCTCTCCAGGGATACGTCTGCTGAGGAAGGGGCTGAGCCTGGAGCAACCCCATGAGCAGGGACCAGAGGGGACTTTGTTGATGTGCAAGAGGGACTGAGCAGAGGGTTTGGCCTGGAAGGCTAGCTCCAAACCCTGCTGCCACATCCCTGCTCCACACAGGCTGCTAGCAGCCACTGTCTGACCTCCTCCCCAGCTGCTCCCCGACACTTGGAAGTGACGGGATGCTGTTTTTATCTGCACAAGACTCCTGCAGCTGGGGGTCAACGGGACGAAACGTGTCTCACACACGCATATGCACGCATGGCCGCCTCCCCTCCAAGCCGCCCTGGGAATCTCCTCCTCCCCCCAACTCCTTGCTCATAAAAAAATTAAAACTCTCCATATCATCTCACATAAATGTGGATTTGAGGCCCCGTCAGTCACCAGACACGTCCCACAATCTGCGCTGGCTCCAGACAGCTGGAGGGGTTTGCTGGAGGACCAGAATGACTTCATGCCGCCTCCCACGGTCTGGGGTTACCCAGAGTGCTTGGTGTGGGGAGGGGGTTGGGGGGCCAGGAACACTCAGCCCCATCCTCACTGTGCTGACACCATGCCATGCCCTGGACCCACCAGGATGGGTCCTGGTGCAAAGAACGGCCTCAGGCGCCAATAGCAAAACACACCCGGGATGCGGTGGCCGTCCCTGCGGGCGCGAGCAAGGCAGCTGGCCTGGGCTCCGGTGCCGGCGAGGTTTATGAGGCCTGACCCCTTGCACCGAGCGCCTGGGGCAGGATAAATCCCACTCTGCCTCGGAACACAGGTGCACGGGGCTGACAGAGAAGGGAAGGGACTACAGATGCGTGGGGGATGCGGCGAGGGGGAGTTGGGGCCAGGCTGAAGCTGTGTGCTGCTTTGGGTCCATCCCTGCGATGGGAACGGTCCCCTCCGTCTATGCTAGAGCCCACTGCATTGCCTTGCAGATGCTCTTGGCAGGGCTGCCTGCACGCAGCCTACCATGGTGATGCCCAGAGTCGCAAAAAGACCTACACCGTGTCAGTAGGCATGCCACAGGATGCCCAGAGGAGGCCCATGGCATTCTGGGTGACAGCAGGTGACTGCTATCATGCCCTGGGTACCACAAGTGTTTGGGTACCCAGATCCATAACTGTGTGACTCACACTGAATTCACCCCTGATTTAAGTCCTACCAAGGACCTCCTAGCCACTATAATAGAGGAAACAGGCAGGATCTGGAGAGATCATCTAGTCCCTGTTCCTCCTGCCATCTCACCCAGGTGGAATGAAAGGAACTTTTCCAAATGCCTCAGAACAGGGTACCAGTCAGGTCCCCAGCCATGAAGGCTCTTGCCCTTCCTCCAACACTGGGAGACAGTTGAGACCTGCACCGAAAAAGACACTCAGGATCAGACACAGCCCACAATACAGCAAGCCCCACCCCAGGCAGTGGGTGCTGCTGGGGCTGGAACGTGGGGAGCATCACACCCAGGGCTGCCAGAGAGCTTTGCAAGAGCAACAGGGATTTTAGCCCATAGCCCACCTCTCCCATTTCATGTAGCACTGATCTGAATCCTTGCCTCAGGACCCAAGCAGGGGGTTGGGAGCCTTTCTCCAAGTGAATTATAATAATCTTTTTTTTAAAAAAAAATAACACAAAGCAGGCGCCTGAGCTTGAAGGTGGATAAATGCCCAGCGCAGAGCACCTGGATGAAGCCAAGTGCAAGCCTGGCTTTGGACTCTTTGAATTCAGCTCATCTTCGTGCTCTCAGTGGGTTTGGGGTTCAAACCCTCTGTGCGTGCCTTCTACCAACACATGGGTAATTTATAGACATGCGAGGCTATCCAGAAAGCTTCTATTTGAACCTCCAGCATCAACCCAGTCCAGCTGGCCAGGTTGTGTCTGCCTCCCATGAACAGCTTGGTAGGAGCACCGTACAGCACTAATCACCCCCAAAAGCACATGCTAACACTTGGTGGCCAAATCGCGTTCATGCACCTACCGCATCGCTCAGGCATGATATCTCCTCGCTGCACGGTACGTACCCCACTGATGGGCAATCCATCAACAAACAAATGTGTGCACCCTTTAAATACAGCATGGTGAAGCCACTTAGTGCTGTTTTGTTAGCTAGCATCTGGAGTGGTACATACCCAACTCAGCAGCCCAAGTCTCTTGATTTTCAGACCTTTAATATTCACTCTGATCTGTTCATAAGTTATTCATAGGGAGTGGGAAATGCCTCACAAGAGAACTCGCTTCAAATTGCAAGTGCTTCTGAGGCATCTTGCAATCTGCTTGCATAAGGAAAGGAGGGGAAAGTAATAAATAAATTATTATTTACAAATTATTTACTTGTCTCCACTAATTTCTATGCTGTTTACCTGGCAGCAGTCTGAAGTCAGGAACAATTAGAGAAGACTTTCTCCTGGCATATCAGCAGCTGGAAGTTGTGCAGCATGGGAGGAGGAAAGCCAATACAAGGAAGAGAGAGAAGGAGCTAGTTTTGGCTGACAGAATTGGTCATCAAGTCCACTCTTGCTTGGTTTTTGCACTCCAGAAGGGATGGTCATGGATACATTTTCAGTGTAGCATGAGCAGGGAGCTCCTCCAGTCACCTCTGCTCAGCTGGACGGCTCCATCCCATCCTGGCAGATGATGACCTGCCTCCAAAGTGTCCCTCCTCACATGACATCTGGGCAGGTAACCAGCAGCCCCCAGACACAACACACTATGGTCCCAAAAATCTGGCAACAGGTAGCAGCAGCCCTGCAGGACTATCTTTTCTGTCCCAGCTCACCAAGATGTGTGGAGTTGAGTCCAGGATCATCCAGGCTGTCTGAGAGTCATAAAGTGATCTGCAGAAGATGACCAAGCCTTGCTAGGAGTCCCCTCCCTGCTCCTAGGGAGCCAGGCCTTTGTGGAGATGACCAGGAGAAGGTTTCTGCTGTGAACTATTTCAACAGAGACAGGACGGGAAGGCTGACCTGTTTTGCACCAATAGTGTTGGGTTTGTGAGTGTGGGAAAGATGATGCTTCACAGCCCACGGTGTGTTGCCCCAAAACAGATGGAAACTCTGCCCTGGGGCAAAGTCAACCCAGCAGACAACAGCCACCCAAGGCAGGCAGCAGAATGAGCCTGCCCTGCTACTTAGGACCATTTCAGACTTCTCAGTCCCATCTCAAGCTAATCTCCCACAATAAACCAGAGACAGAATATCACAGTGAAGAGGGATGGGGAGCAGGGAATTTAATGTGTAGATGTCCTTTGGGGAAGGAAAAAACAATCTGGTAATGTCAGAAGAGGAGGATAGGCTGGGAACAGTTAAGTCCCATCTGGGCTGATGTGTACTGCAGACCTTCCCATGCTTCGTTCCCCTCCTGTTTTTCAAGGGTTTGTGAATTTCCTCTGGCTGAGCATTTAGATCCTGTATCCTTCCAGGGTGATCCTGGAGCATCCTGGGCAAATGCAGCTCTGGAAGGAGACACAAGATGCCTGTAGGGTGGTGAGGGACACGCACATTTGGAAATACCTGCTGATGCTTGAACTCTGACTGCCACCGACTGCTGCCAAAGCTCGTGAGGGCTCAGGGCTTGGATAATGCAGTTAACCAGTGCCTGATGAACCCACTTTGCAGGATGGTGACCCACAGGAGGCAGAGTGACTCTGTGTACAAGGAACTGACTAGGTGCACAGAAAAGGCAGGTGGAAGTCAGATTATCCTGCCGCAGGCTGCTGGACAGAGAGACACCATATGCCAGCACGAATAAGATGTACAAGATGGATAGTCTCATGACAGCAAGACTCACGAGCAGCCTGTCACCGGTACTCCCACCTGCCTGTGCCATGACCATACCCTGGGGACAGACAATGATGTCCAAGCTCTCAGGCTGCAGGAGGCTGAGCAGGGCTGCAGGTGCACCAGGGATAGAGGGGGAATTTTGGATGCTTAGTCCAGATCCACACTGTCACCTGTAATATGGAGAGAAAAAGCTGCCTGCAGGCTGCGGGAGTCCTTTGGGGTCCTGTCTCCTCTACTCACCTCCCTGGTCCCAGCCACCCCTCACTCCTCCATGCCCCAAGCTGCTTGGCACTGACCCTGCTCCCTGCAGCCTTCCAGCTCATCACTCCCTACAAGCAGCCTGTAAATCATCCTTATACACGCATCTCCCTTGGCCTTGGGGAGAGGGAATTTATCCCCCTGGCTCAGCTGTCAGAGAGACCTCCAGCTGCCAGGAGTGATCAGCGTGCTCTTAATTCATGGTGAGGGGTGCAGGGCCTCCAGTGAAGGCTCCCGTGCCTGCTTCCCCGCCAGACCTTGCAAGCACAGTCTTTGGTACATGCCTGTGTCCAGGCCTTGGAAACTGCCTAGGGGAATTTCCCCAGCATGAGTTAATTGCTGTGGTCCTTAACTGAGGGCTTACGCAGCTGGGTGCTCCATGCATGCCCCATGCATGCTCTGGGTGGTGGGCATCTACATGGTGGGGATTTTCCCAGCTCCTTGGGGAGTCCTGCAACATCCAGACCAACACACAGCAGGCAGATGATTCAGGATTGCCCTAACCCTCACCTGTCACTGGCAAGTCCATCACTGATGCTGGCAGAAACACAGGCGACATGTCCAGATGCAAACATCTGGATGTGCAGCCCCTCTTGTCATTGGCCTGAGGAAATGGTGCAGCCGAGGAGACAAGAGTGAAGAAAGACATGGAAATGCCTGTAGGTCCCTTGGCCAGCGCATGGGTTCAGCAGGGAGGGATTTGCAACTGGGTGAGCTGGCTGGGAGCTGGCAGCACTTCACTCACTCACACCAATCCGCTGATCTCCCTCCATGGCCCCCCAGAGCCTGGCTCTGTGGTGTGAGATGAACACTGAGCAAATGCCCCTTTTTTCCTGCCACAATAACCCTCTTCAACTTTTCAACATATCACCTGCACAGAAGTTTATAAAATTTTCAAGCTAATGGTGTCTCCAGTAATGATACTGCAGATGTACAAGCTGCATCCTGGGATGAATAAATTATAGGAGGCAGAGAAAATTGCAATGGGAAGGACAGCAGCTGTGGGATGGAAACAGATGGCTTCGCCGCGTGCCACAGCTTGGTCTCAGTGTGGGGTATGTTCCCAGGGCTGGTCCTTTTCTGGTGGCCCTGAAGACCACCTGGGCACACCTGAGGCTGCAGGACCCTGGAGCAGCAGCAAATGTTGTGGCCAGCATGGGGCTCCACAGGTGGTTCGGTGCTGCTGTGGGGCTGGGCACCACAGTGGCAGTCCATGGGTCGGCATGGGGGACCTGTCTTCCTGCTGCTGCTCACTGTTTTTCACGCAGGAGGATGCTTGAAGCCTCCAGGAGCTGACAGGGCACTTGCGGGCTTTCTTGAGCAGGGCTGTGGCTGCACTTTCATTTGCTGCCAAATCTCTCCCAGCAAACCCTTTCCTGCCTTTCTCTGTCCCCACACCCAAGCAGAGGCAGGTCCCAGAGCAGGGTGCCTCACCCTCCTCCTCTGACCCATGGCATGAGGCACTCAGATGGGGGATGAGGATGCACGTGGGACTGTGCGCCAGGTGCACACAGAGAATCATAGAATTGTTAAGGTTGGAAGGGACCCTGAAGATCATCAATTCCAACCATTAACCTAATCTGACAAAACCACTTCTAAACCATATCCCCAAGTACCACGTCTACCCATTTTTTAAACTCCTCCAGGGATGGCGAATCCACCAACTCCCTGGACAGCCTATTCTAATGTTTGATGACATTTTCAGTGAAAAAAAAAAATCCTAATATCCAATCTAAGCCTCCCCTGGCTTAACTTGAACCCATTTCCTCTCGTCCTATCACTTGTCACTAGGGAGAAGAGGTCAGCCCTCACCTCTCTACAACCTCCTTTCACGTGCCCTGGCAATGTGACCAAGAGGGTCACCACAGCTCAGCACTTGGTTTCCTTCATACACAGGGGCAGCACAGCCCCAGCTGAAGTTCCACAGTGCCACATTTCTCCAGCTCTGGTTCCAGCAAACCTGGCACCATACTTGTCGCATTCAGCAGGGTGACAGGACAGGGCTCCCTCTGCCCCAGACAGGGGACAGGGTAACAGAGCAGCTGCAATTCCCAGCTCTGTTAAGCTGCATATCCCCTGNGTTGAGGGTTCCTCAAACACTTCTGTGATTGTGGCCTCAAACGCTAACCAACCTGGGCTAACCCTCACTGCAGGACTGGGATCTCCACCAGATACCTGGGTCCTGCTGCCATCTCTGAGGTTATTGCTGGAGCAGCTCAGCCCCAGTGACACTGGAGAGAGATAAGGGTGAGCCGCAGGTGGCAGAGGAGCCAGGGACACACAGACAGGCAGCCCCTGAGTCGCTCTGTTCCCTGCATGTCCCCATGAGTAACGTGGTCTTCTGGCCCAAGGCACACACTGTGGAGACTACCCCTGCCAAGGGAACTCCAGTGAGGCTGATGAATGACAGGTGCTTCGCTCCCAGAGCTCTCAACGTCACCAGAGGTTATATGACAGAAATACAGCTCATTAATACACAGCCAGCCAGCACAGCTCCATCGCTGAGGGGTGCATGGCTCATGCTGACCCACAGACTACATGTGCTGCTGATGCTCATGGAGTCCAACCAGCATCAACCATGCTGCATGGTGGCTGCACCATGCTGCTCCATCCTGTTCCTCACAGGGTGTCCCTGGCCCAGGTCAGGAGTGTGCAGCAGGAATTCACCCTTTTCTCCTCCTGCTGCAGGGATGGCTGCTCTGCTGGATGGTCGTGCTGCCATCCTGAGGGACCTAGACAAGCTGGAGAAATGGGCCAACAGGAACTTTATGAAGTTCAATAGGAAGAAGTAAAAAGTCCTGCCCCTGGGGATGAACAACCCCTTGTGCCAAGGTATGCTGGGGGGCCACCCAACTGGAAAGCGGCTTGGCAGACAAGGACCTGGAGATCCTGGTGGACACCAAATTGAATATGAGCCAGCAACGTGCCCATGCTGCAAAGAAGGCATCCTGGGTTGCATTACAGAATGTATTGCCAGCAGGTCAAGGGAGGAGGTCCTTCCCCTCTGCTCAGCAGTGGTGAGGCCACTCCTGGAGCACGCCAGTTCTGGGCTCCCCAGTACAAGAGAGACTTGGATGTACTGGAGCGAGCCCAACAAAGGACCACAAGGATGATGAAGGAACTGGGGCATATGTCCTAAGAGGAAAGGCTGAGAGAACTGGGACAGTTCAGCCTGGAGAAGAGGAGGCTCCAGGGCATCTTATTAATGTACACAATTATGTGAATGAAGGGTGTAGAAAGGACGGAACCAGGCTCTGTTCAGTAGTGTCCAGTGACAGGACAAGAGGCAGTGGAAAACAGGACATTCCCTCTGAACATCAGGAAACACTTTTTTAATGTGAGGGTGACCAACAATGGGAGCAGGTTGCCCAAGGAGATTGCAGAGTCCCCATCCTTGGAGACATTCAAAAGCTGTCTGGATATGGTGCTGGTAAACCAGATCTAGGCAGCCCTGCTTGAGCAAAGATGACCTTCAGACGTCCCTGCAAACCTCAGCCACTCTGTGATTCTGTGAACAATTTTGCATGCATTACAATTTTTGCATTACATTTTTTTGCATGCCTCCAGGTTGGAGGCCGACGGGTCTATGCTCGGTCACACAGCAAGCAAGAAGGTGAGCATCCCTGGAGATACAGCCAGGCCTTAGCAGAAGGGAAACAATTTCTCAAAGCCTGTTCACATCCATGGGCTAAGGGACCCTAACCTGAGCATGGTGGAGATGTGTCTGTGGACAGAGGGGACCACTCCCAGTCCAGATCCAACTATGCCTAGCTGGACCTCAACAGCTCCTGCACCCACCCCCAGCCAGGGAAGGGACCTGCTGTTTGTGTGCCCTTGGCTGGGCTCGGACAGCATACCTGGGCTAGAATTGTGCACAAAGTCCCCCTGGGATGGTAACAACTCAGCAAGAGTAACACCCAACATCAGCACTGGTGGGGCTCAGTCCTTTGTAAGCAGCCCCAAACGCTGCCCAAGCTTGAGGTCCTTGGAGCACCAGGGATGCAGAGTCCCCAGGACTGCAGGAAGAGCAGCACTGGGAGGGGATGGGGTCACCGTTCTCTTTGTCTGGAGAAAGTTTTACTGCACTGGGTAACACCGTCTAACTCCACTTTCTTTCGCGGTTTCATTGCCTCATTCCAGAGTGATTGCGCAGGCGAATGTGTCCAAAAGCAGATGGATCCGCTAAGCGTTTCTTTGTTGCACATTATCTCATACAGTTTGGGTGCAATAAAACTTCCAGGCAGAACAAATCTTCAAGCTTGTGCCGTGCCTTATTTTTAGCTGTGAAGTACGTCTGTTTTAGTGCTCCTAATCCCTAGCTTGGTAGTAATTTATGGATCAAGCTCTTGGCTCGCTTGGGCCAGAAGATTTGTAGTAAAACTTTTATAAGTTGCAGAGATAAATCCCATGGACTTTTGCAATCTCGGGGGACTCTCCTCCAGAAATGTGTTTTGCTGAGCACTCCCTCGGCGTGGGAGCACGTTCAGGCAAGAAAGCGTCAGATGGCTGAGAATAAACCATCCTGGGTGCCGTCATGATCTGCAAATCACCTGGAAAGAGCAATCAGGGGAGGCTATGGATTCCCTGGCCTCAGATATGCCAGAGTTATGAGAGTCCCCACTCGGCAGGAGCTGTTTGCCCCAGGTTGAGGTCCTTCGCATGGTGCCTGGCAAGCCCTAGAGATGAACCATGTTATCAGGCTATGCTGGGTGGTGAGATGCCTGAGCGGGAGCATGGTGGCTCTGGCTTTGATGTGATTATTGGGATGACCAACCACTTGCTTGTGCAGGGAAACCTGCATACATATCAGCTTGGAGCTTTTAGCACGGACAAGGCTGTGGCTTAAGAAGAGGAGCAGTAGCAAATATCTTTTCCTCTATTGTCTTGGGCCCCCTCAGGGAAGGGATTTGCAGGATGGTGCACTACTTGACACTTTGGTGGAGCAGGGAGTCGAGAAAAGTCAAGGAGCAGAGGAGGGGAAGGAGACCGAGACATGGGACCCAGCAGCAACCCCTTCCAGATGCCAGTGGAAACACAGGCCCATAGCTGTAGTCACAGCTCACCTGTCCAAGGGTGGTCTGCAGCATCAGACCTGGATTTCTTGAAGCCCTGACGCTTTCTGAAGCTGGCAGCTCTCAGAGATGCCCTGTGCCCCATCCCCGAGCCTTGTGCCTCCAACGAGCGGAAGGCACTTGCATTCGGTCCAACAGCTGGGGCAGGAGCTGCTGCATAATTACTGCAGCACATCCCAGCGGGGAGGCCGGTGATTCACCATCTGCACACTGCGCTGTGATGGGGTGATATTCCCTTTGCTGCTGTGTTTAGATTCATGCAGACCCGTATCCCTGAATACTTCAAATTCCCAAGAGCACTTTTTTTGAAGAGAGGGAATGTTTCCAGGAACCATTAAGGAAGGAAGGTCAAATTCAGAGAGGAGACATTGCAGTTCTACGTAACTTTAAAACCCAAGCAGGTATCAAGGTTACCTGCAGCTGATGGGTAGATGCTCTCCCTGTGTGCTAGCTCCTCCAAAGATGGAGCAACATTCTTTGTTCTTGGATAGGACAACCTGCTGGTGCCATTGCATGCTGTTGCAGTGGGAAGGATGGGTCTTTCTTGAATGTTTCCAGGTAATTTAGTCAAGGAGAAAGTTGACCAATGCCCATATCTATTGCCTTTGCCCATTGAAAGCTGGTTGGGCTGGGCAGGTGAATAGCCCTGAGAGGTATCCTTCTCACACAGTCATAGAATCATAGAATGGTTACAGTTGAAAGGGACCTTAAAGCTCATCTAATTCCAACCCCCCCCTGCCATGGGCAGGGACACCTTCCACTAGACCAGGCTGCTCAAAGCCCCATCCAACCTGGCCTTGAACAGTTCCAGGGATGGGGCCTCCACAACTGCTCTGGGTAGTCT
Source organism: Ibidorhyncha struthersii (assembly GCA_013398815.1). Taxonomy (NCBI): domain Eukaryota; kingdom Metazoa; phylum Chordata; class Aves; order Charadriiformes; family Charadriidae; genus Ibidorhyncha; species Ibidorhyncha struthersii. The sequence continues at coordinate 15,274 of VZSZ01001433.1, forward strand.
TGGTTCTCCTCCCAGACATGCAGAGTTAGCCCAGACCCAGTGTCCACCAGGGATCTTTTCCTGGGAGGAAAGTCTTTCAGACACTGTCTGGAGCTGGGGAAATGTTGGAAACTCCCCTGTGCCTTGCTGTCTCTAATGAACGGTGTCTGCAATGAGGGATGTCTGCCAGATTAGCAGCATGACCCCGCACAAACCATGCCTTACCTGCTAACCCTCCCGACTGCCAGCTGGTCCCAAAAGCCTGCTGCTCCTTCTGGCAGCTCACAGCCCCCACACCTTCTGCCCTGCCACCTTCCCCAGCCCCAGCCTCTATCCCAATCACTTGTAGGAGCAGTGTTAGTCTGCTGTTACACCAGAGATGCTCCTGTCACCCTGGACATCTGCCCCTCTGTCCGCTGTGGAGCTCTGCGGGGGCAGCAGTTTGGGCAGACCCCCCTCCCAGCACCCACAAATGCTGCCAGCATAGGCACACTGGTGGCACAGACATATTTCCAGTCCCTGTCCCCAGCGTGGTGTGGGGAGGTGGCCTGTTGGTGCACAGGGCAAATTCTGGGTGAGCAGGGCTGCCCGTGCAGCTCCCCAAAAGTTTAATTTCTTCCAACTTTCCTCATGTCTTTTCCCACTTTCAGCCTGGTTTTCCCAGTGAATGAGCAGGATTCCCAAAGCCTGAGGTGGACGACATACAGCTGGAGCCACGTGCGCCCAACCAGGCTTGTCACTGCTTCTCATCCACCACGGGGAAATGAGCTCAAAAGTTTCCTGAGCCAGCAGCAGGCATTGCAGCAGCTCCACTCGACCCAAGCAAGCAGTGGCGCTGCTGGAGGGGGAGAGCCAAGCAAGGTTCCCCAAAGGGAACTGCACAGCAAGTCTTCAGCAAGCAGGTGCACAGTTCTGGTCTGCTGCTGCTGCTGCTGCTGCACGGGCAGCGGTCTGTGCTGCCCTCGCACGGCTGCGCTGCGGGCTGGGCACGCTGCGTGGGTCCTGCCGGGCTGCACAGACCTCCAGCACGGCTTGTCCTGCTGGTCCCCGGCTCAGGGCACTGCTGGTTCCCCACACCAGAGCTGGGGTGTGCGTGGGGACCTTGCTGCAGCCAGGGCTGTGGCTCCCAGCACACCCAGCAGCAGTTGCGTAGACCGATGAAGGTCCTGGTTTGAAATACATCCCCACCCTCCTCAGCAGAAGCAAACTCCTCATCAACCAAATGCACAGAGATCCAGCCTGTGCTGCAGGACTATAGCAAAGCCCGCAGAACACCCCCAAACAGCCAGGGATTTACTAACACATCCCACCCCACTGGTGATGTCTCGTGGGGAAACGTGTCTCAGTGACACTGCCTGGGAGCTGCAGCAGGTGCTCTGCACTGGAGCAGCTCACACAGCCCCTCAATGAGGGACAGGGACATCCCCTAAGGGGGCATATTTCCCCCTCTCCCACACCACCCTCTCATCCCAACCCCAAGAAAGAGCCCCAGACAGGCTTCCAGCAATGAGCTATAACCCATCCAGACATCAAATCCCAGGGACTTACTGGAGATACAGGTTTCATGGCACAACGCACAAATCCCTCTTTTCTGCTCTCCATCTTCCCTACTGCTTCCCTCCTCCCTGTGCACACACCCACCATGCTGCTCATGCCCCTACAAATGGCACCTGCTGCTCCGCAGTTGTCTTTTCTCACAGGGTGGTTAGTGAATCCAACCATGCCCAGAGAATGATCACCTTTTCCTGATGTCTCACCTAAATCTCCAGCCCACAGCATCTCTTGGTGCAGGGGTGGCTGTTGCTCCCTCCTATTCTGTATGGATGGGCTCCATCTAGGCCTGCCCCTGCTTAAGCGACGCTTGCTGTTATTTGCAAGGTTCTCATTTTCCCTGGTGCCTCTTAACTCCAGCTCCATCATCTCATGACCCCGTGCCATAGAGGCAGATGCCCTGGGTTGAACTGCTCCTTCTTTCCCAGGTGCCTCATTCTGCTTGGAGCAGTGTGGAGCAGCGCCAGCTCAGAAACACTGGCCAAACTGCATGCCTTTGGCTTTTTCCAGATTGCAAAGCTGTTGCCTGAAGCATCATCCTTGGAGGACGTGCCTGCAAAATTCAAAACCCTCATGGAGTTTTGAATGGGGATGGGGTATGGCTTAGCCCCTTTCAGGAAATCCCTGTCTCACAGAGACGCCCTCTGTGATGCCTGTCTGTCCCTGAACCCTGGCAGGTCCCTGTCCTGCCTGGGAGGAGGGCTGTCACCTGCCCACACAGCACCACTGTCCTTTCCACCATGATTTTTCTGCCTATTTTTTCCTTCCAAAACTTGGCTTTTCAGAGTATTTTTTTGCTAAGATGAAAAAGCTCCAGACATCCCCAAAGCTCTGACTGGTTCAGGGTCCCACTGCAACAGGCAAAGACCCTGAGCACCAGGGACCCAGGAGACCCGGGACATGGAGGAGAGGTGTCCCTGTCCCCTGCTGTAGGACACACCACCACGACATCCCTGGCATTAGGTATCACGGTGCTCTTTGCCACCGAGGGGGAAAGAGCAGCTTTTGTGTATTTGAAGCCTGGTGCAGTCCTCACCACCGCCGTGACATTCTCAGCAGTGAAAGAGGAGTCACGCATTGCCCAGGGAAGCTCCAGTTTGATGGGCTGGAGTAAAAGGGAGCTGCTGACCCTGTGGAGCAGGGAAAGGGAACAGAGGAGTACGAGGCACAGGGCTGCAGCCATTCCGGGACCCCGGAGGAGGCAGATGCAGCCCGGGAAGAGCAGCTCAGCCCTGGTCCGCAGCCGGGAGAGGGCAGCCGCAGCCCGAGCAACGGAGCTGGGAAGGATGCCTGTTGCCTGGCCCACGGCGGGGACTGCTCCTGCTCCGTCCCTCCGCCCCCGCTCCCCGCAGCCTCCCAGACCTTGCTGAGCTCCCCCTGGTCCAGCCCGGGGGCTGCTGCTTTCCCAAACCAGCCCCATGCCCATACCCGGGGTAACCCCCCCTCCTCCAGCAATGCCGCTGCCTGGGATCCGTCAGGGTGGAGGGGTTTGAGCACCAGGCTCTGAGTCTCTCCATCTTGCCCCTGTTTCCTAGCTCTGCTCCGTGCCACAGCATCACCCAGATCCCAAAGGCATGGACCCAGGCTCACCAAGCTTTTCACGTCAGCATAAAAAAAATCCCATCCCCTGCGGTCCACGACCAAGCGCAGCCTCTAGGAGCACATACCTAAGAAAGGATGCCTCCCTGCCCCGATCCACAGCTGGTAGCAAGTCCCAAGGATGCTCCCCTCTGATTTTTCACCAGCCTGGAGGGGTCAAGGAGGCCTCTGGAGACAATCCACCAACAGCCAGAGCAGGGCCAGTGCATTAGTGGAGCTGGTCCAGAAAGCACAGCAGAAGCATCTCCAGCAGGAAAAGGTGGTTGTCCCAGGAATAGCAGTATCACTTTGGCTGTGCTGAGAATTGCTGGGGACATGGAGTTATTCTGCCCAGGTACTGAGGAGCAGGTATATGGGTGATATACCCCTGGGTCTGAACAGCAAAAAGCCAACCTGTAGTCAGTGGTGCCTTTTGGTTTCCTTGCGCAGTGCCTAGGAGGTGGCTCTGTGGGCAGCATGCAGCTGCCGAGGGCCAGCACCAGAGAGATGCTGCCCAGAGCCAGGAGACAAATCCACCCTCCACNCCTCCACAATAGCGGGGGAGAGAGGTGGAATCCAGCAGTGTTCAGATGTAATGGCCAGCCTTTCTGGAAGGAAACATTCCAGTTTTTCCTTTGGAAATAACTTCTCATATTCCACTTCTCTGGGTTTTTTTTTCTCACTATCTCACGCTATGAATTTCATGCCTTCAGAAAGTCAGACTCAAATATTGCCATGGTCCTTCAGTGGATCCCTGCCTGGGCTTTTTGTAGAAAACACAGAGACTTGGAATGCCTAAAGACAAGAAAATTAATACTGAGCTCTAAAAATCCTCCTTACAGGCAGCTCTCTGTGCCCTCCACGGATTTAACTTTCTGAGGCTCAAACCACCCTGTTGATGATTTCACACCAAGGGCTTAGTCCCATGCGGTGGGCTCGGGCACCCAGCTGCCTGCCTGGGGAGGCGGGCTGCCAAATCACCCTGGGTTTCAGGAACTGGCTCACCTTCCCCTGTTTATCGGCTCACTAGCGTTTTCTCCTTTAATAGCAAGGCAGTCTGGTGAGCCGCGTGACTCCACAGGGGACGAGGACTGCTGAGAGGTTTTGTCTCATGTCCCCAGGTTGCTGGCTGGTGGTTTTGGACTGGGCTCCCTAAACGCCAGCCCGGCCCTTGCTGCTGCCAGTCAAGTCCTGGCAGAAGGGCAGCCCCTATAAATAGCCGTATGTATAATGTCTCCTCTCTCTGCTTCACGTCTTCAGCTGTGAGTTTGTCTGTGTCTTACAGCGTGCAGTGCCTTGCAAGCCATTGCCTGGGTGCTTGCAGTGCATGGCTGTGGGGAGCAGCTGGGGTGGCTCAAGTCTCCATCTGGGTGCCTGTCCCCAGCCCCACAGGGAAGGGATTCCCTGTCCTCAGTAGCCTCCAATCCTTAAGATCCATCATTAAAGCAACCACAGTCACCACCATGGTGTCTTCTTCAAGACAAGGACCTGCCATGGCAGCAGGGCTGGAGCAGGCTGAGTGGAGCTGTTGGCCACAGGCGATGAACCACTGAGGTCCTGCAAGCCTTAAGAGTGGGTGAGCCCCAGGCTTTGCACATCGGGGTGGCAGGCGGGCTGTGTCCCCTGAGCCTCCTTTCCCAGGGTGATGGAGATGGATGAAGAGAAAGCCGTGGAGCAGGGATGCAGCTACAGAGACCAAGGGCAATGCTTATTGCTGTTTTGCAGAGAGGTGAAGACCCAGGGAAGATGTGACCAGGCTGGGACATCCAGGTGCCAGTGCAGGTAATGCCTGCAGTGTGGCATTGAGCTGGGTGTCCATCAGCAATTTCTCCTGGCACGGTGTGGCTGGGCACGTCTGGGACAAGCCACCCTGCTCTCGGACAGGATGAGCATCTTGTGGAACTGAGCATGCCACCATCCTGCTGCAGGACAGGACTACTCGCAGCCACAGGACATCAGTAGGAATCAGAGCAGAGCAGGACTGGCAGGGCTGGAGCCGCACTGCAGCACTTAGGGGTTTTGTTACCTTCTTTTCACAGTGTGGGCAGCCCGAGCTGTGACCATAATAAATAAAGTGACAGCCAGGGAGCAGAGCTCTCTGGTTTCCTGTACACCTCAGGCTGGCCAGGGTAAGCACACAACAAGCCTGCACTTCAAACAGGGCCATGCCCACGGCACGTCAGCCAGAGCCCGGCCACGTGCCAAGCCAGTGTGAGCAAAGACACTGAGCAGGAGGCTTCACAAGACCAGTCCTAGGCAGGGAAAATAGGATGGTGGTGACCAGCACAGCCCCAGTGCCCTGTGATGTCCCGCAGCCAGCAGGCACCTGCACCTCTGGAACAGTCACCCATGCCTCTGGGATGGCAGGGACAGTCACTGGGGCATCCCATCCCAGCTTGTGAGCTTCTGATTCCAAACCTCCCAATCTCTCCATCCAGTCCAGCAAGATCCCACCAGTGGGAGCCCAATTCATGGATGTGGCTGATTGTTCCCAGCAGACAGCTCGGGACACCTTTGAGCAGACACCGGCAGCGAGTGAGGCAAAGCCATGCGCTGGGAGGGAGAGCAATGCACAGCCCGTATGGCCCCGGTTCAGCAGGTCCTGCGTGGGTTTGTGATAGCGTAATATAACTCCCAGCCATCTGCTCGTGTGGCCAAGTCTTGACCTGCCTGGACAAGAGCTGGCAGTTTCCTCTCTGGCCTGGACTCTGCTCAGAGGAGAGAGAGAA
>VZSZ01001439.1:0-19882 GCA_013398815.1 Ibidorhyncha struthersii
AGTGCCACCACCAGCAGGGCACAGGCACCCCCTGGGCTGCCCCACTGCGCCCCCGCAGCCCCCGTGCCTGGGGGGGGGGCTGGTGTCGGGGTCCTGGCCGGTCCGCTCTGCCTGTTGCAGCAGGTCAGGGTCACCCAGTGGGTGCCGGGGGGTGCCGGTCCCCTCCTGGGCCGGGTGCAGGACGGGCACTGTGGCCCCCAGCGAGGCCAGCGGGGTGGGGGCAGCCCCCCAGCCCTGTGCTGGGCACTGCCTGGCAGAGGCTGCGGGGTGGGGGCCCGCCATGGCTCTGCTTCTCGGCCCGGCGCAGGGCTGCGGTGCCATCGGCACAGAGCCCTGTCAGGTCCCTGGCTGGTCACTGTCCCTTCCTCTGCACTGGGATCCTACTGGGGTGTGGGGGGCCCCTATGGGCTGCGGAGAACCACATGCTGGTCCTGAGGCCAGACCTCCCCTGTCAGCTCCAGCCCTGGCGGCTCCACCGCCCCAGCACAGACTCGGGGGTAGCCGTGGTTTGGCCCCACACCGTGGGATGGCCACACGCTGCGGCCAGTGCCGGCACCTACCCAGGCTGCTCCAGGGCTCTCCTGGCGTCCGGCTTCTTCGGGAGCGGCTGCGGAGGGGGGAGGAGAAGGGAGGGGTGTTTGTCCCTAGCCTTGCAGAAGTCACCCCCCCCAGCTCCCGGGGGTCCTGCAGAGCCAGACCCCTGCCCCGGGGACATCTGCACAGCTCAGAAAAAATGCACATGGGGCGGAAACTCAGGGCAGAGCCCCACGGATAGGGGGAGTCTCAGCCCCACAGAGAGGGGGGGTCTCAGAGGTCTCTGGGAAGCCCCCCCCGGCAGCTGGGGCAGTGGGTGTGCAGTGCCCCACGCACTGGGATGGTGCGGGTGGCTCAGGAAGGGCACGGTTTGCCCCCCGGCATTCCCCAGGCCTGGCCAGCCGAGCCGTGGGCAGCCCTCTCCCAGGGCGCAGGGCCCTGCTGTTCCCCCAGGGTCCCTTCCCCACCCCGGTGCCCAGCGGTACCTGCAGCAGTGCTGTGCCGTGGACAGCCACCAGCTCTCCTGTGCCGCGCTGGGCCTCCTGCAGTCTGTGGCTGGTGCCGGTGCTCAGCGGTGCCCGGGTGCCTGCCGGCAAAGTCCCTGCATGAGAAATGCGACACAGCTCAGCCCATGCCGGGGATGTGCCGAGGTTGGTGAGGGGAGGCTGTGGTGGGGGCACTGGCTGCCTGTCCTGGGCACACAGAGCCGCTGCGGTGTGGATCGGCATGGCATGGCTGAGCCCCGAGTGCTGCTGCGGTGGGAAGCACCGGTGCAGAGAGCCCTCTCCGAGCTGGGCAGCTGCCCGTCCCATGCAGGCAGGGAGCTGACCCGGCCACAGCTGCCGGTTGCGCCCAGGCAGCTGCAGCAGCCTCAGTGCCAGGCAGGCCCGGCACAGCGGCACTGCTCTGCCTGCGGGCCCATGCTTTGACTGCGCAGGAGGGCCCAGGACCCAGTGCAGCAAAGAGGGGGCAGACACACAGACACCCATGCACTGGCAGTGCCAGCAGCACCACCGAGCTGCCGCAGCTCTGGCAGGAGGAGCCAGGACCCCGGCAGCCACACCAGCCCGCTGCGGCTATTGGGACCGATGCCACCCCACACCCACCTGGGGCAGCAGCCCTCTGCCGGCACTGGGAACTGGCCAGGCTGGCACAGCCCCTGTGCTGGCACCGTTCCCTGTGGCTGCAGCGGCCACGCATCGAGCCCCCAGCCACACCGTGGGCATGAGGCACAGCCCCAGTGCCAAAGAGCAAGGAGTTGCTTTGGCAGCTGCCGAAGCGCTGGCGGGGAGGACTATGACAGGCACTCGACAGCTCAGCGTGGGGCCAGGGCCGGCGGTGGGAACCCGAGCTGGAGCCAGAAGCAGCAGCACCAGACACGCGGCTCCGTCGCCGCAGGACGAGGCTGCGGCCCAGGACCGGGCTTTGCGCCCACGCTGCCGCGCAGCAGCCCTGCAGGAGATGGGCAGGGGCAGGGAGGGCTGCCAGTGGGGACAGGACCACAAGTGCCGAGCCTGTGGCAGGGTGGTGTGCCGGGATAGCCGGCAGCAAGCCGGGGCTCAATCCTGGTTCATGCTGCCGGCCCTGCTGGTGAGATTGGCTCTGAACCGAACTGGCGGCGGGCAGGCTGTTGCCTCGGGGCGGCAGAGGCGAAGGCTGGAGGGAGCAGGCAGTCATTTATGCTGAGTCTGGCAACGTTTCCAGCCTAATCTCCCGCAGTGCCCTTGTGGCCGAGCTGGGATGAGCCCAGCAGCCCATGGTCTGCAGTGGGGGCTGCCGGGCACGAGGGGTGCCAGTGGTGCCAGCATTTGGCCCCTGCCACAACCGGCACCATGCTGGGGAAGTAACCGCTGCCACGAGGGCTGCTGAAATGGGGCAAGAGAAATCTCGGGCAGCTCAAGGGCAAACGCAGAGCCCCACAGCTGGAGAGAACAGCCTGGGGCCAGCAGCACGCTGAGCACCAGCCCCCCGCACACCTGGCCACGCTGATGGCGATGGAGGGGATCAGCCCTGCGAGCGCTCACACGCTGCCTGCCTGAGCTGGCAGCGCTGACGAGCTCATCCCACACCTACAGCAATCGCATGGCAGCCGCGGGGGGGGGACTGGGACGGTGCAGGGTGGGGGTACCACGCGGATGCACAAGCATGGGTGCCTGTGAGGTGCTCGCAGAGCTGAGGCGTGCGGGGTTTGGCTGGAAAGTGCTGATTTTCTCCCTAGCAGCGTGTGTGGGGCCGTGTTTCGGCTCTGTGCTGAGCCCGGGGGTGTTTAGCAACTGCTGAGCAGTGCCAAGGCTGCTCCTCACCCAGCGAGGAGCTGGGAGGGGGCACAGCCGGGACAGCTGACACCACCCCCACCCCTGCCGAGCCAGGGACATCCCAGACCACAGGACGTCACGCTGAGCAGTTGAAGCTGGGAAAGGAGGAGGAAGAGGGGACATTCGGGGTGACAGCCTGCGATGGGACACAGTGAAGGAACACCCGAGGCAGTTTGGCTTTGCTCACGCAGCTTTTGCTTTTCCTGTTAAACTGTGAGTTTTCTCGCTTTTACCCTCCCCACTGTCTCCCCCATCCCACCACGGGGAGCAAGCCAGCAGCTGGCGGGGCTGAAACCACGGCAGTGTCCCCTGGGGAAGGGACACCACATGAAATGCGTGAGCAAGCCCTGAGCAACAGTGGACCCCGCAGCAAACGAGCCCCTGCGAGGAGCAGACAGGAGCCAGGCTGCAGTGCAGGCTGTGCTGGGGCGGGTTCGCGGCGAGCAGAAGCACTCTCAGGGGCTTTATGGGTGATAGCGGATGGCACCGGTGAGTGACAACTCTCAACCTCAGACTCGTCACAAATGAGATGGCACGATTCAGCCATGAACTCTGGCCAGCAGCAGTCAAGGCTGCAGAGAGAGGGTCGCCAGGGGGTCCCACAGAGACCCCCCCTCCCCGGCTCTTGCGAGGCCACAGGCAGAGTCCTTTTCAGGCACCACTGCTCCCCAAGCACGGCAGCCACGAGACGAGACCTGGCCTGGCACCGGTGAGGGCTGCAGCCAGCTGGGAGATCTCCCCACTGCGTCTGCAGGGACACCGGTCCCCACCGCTGCCAGGGCTCGCCGGCTGGCACAGAGCAGAGGCAGCGGGGCCGGGGGCCTGGTGCCGGTGGCCAGCAGACAGCTTGGGCACACACCATGCCCGAGGGCTGTGGCTGGGGAAGGGAAGGGAAGGCCCCCACCAGGGAAGGGCTCCCGTCCTGTGAGGCTCTGAGGAAGCAGCTGGGAGGGGGACATGTCTCTGACCCCTGTCGGGGCCCCGGGCCCAAGCAGCAGGTCCAGGACAGGACATCCTCCGTGACACCCAGCCATCACCTGGACAGCTGTCCTGCAGGGCCAGGCAGGAGAACAGCCCCCCTGCGCCTCCGGGGCATGGCCAGTCCTTACCCCGACTTGTCCTGTGGGGAAAGATCTCAGCAGCATGTGGACAGGCAGGGGAAGGATGGGACACAACCAGGGCACAGTGTCTTCATCCTGCACCATCTAACCACCAGCTCGTCATGCCCAGTGGGCGGCAGCTGGGGCTGCAGGCAGGATCTCAGCATTCCCGTTTCCTTCCCAGCTGCCTGGGGCAGGAACAGTGTGACCACATCGCGGCACCACTCTGGCAGGAGGGCAGCAGCGTGGAGCTTGTAAGGCAAAGCCACGGGGTCAAAGCATTCCTGGGCCACATTTCCCTGGGCAGACACGGCAGTGCCACTCGGAGAGTGGTGGTACAGCAGGGGTGCCAGCCCAAGCGGGCACGTGGAAGGTCAAGCTGCTGGGTGGTGCCAGGGCAGGGAATGCAGAGCCATGGCCCGGTCCCAGGAGCCGGGCAGCCAGGGTTCCACCAGCGCAAGGGCAGAGCATCCCACTGACACTTGGCTCTGCCGGTCACGGCTGCCCTGGCCGGAGAAGGCCGTGAGGCAGCACCCACCAGCTCAGCGGCCAGCAAGAGGAGAGCGTGGGCTTGGGAGGCAGAACAATGCTGATCCATCCTATCGAGACAGGCTCTTCCCCTCCAGCCCCACAAGGTCTGTTCCTGCACATGCGCCCGACTGTCACCGACTCCCCGGCAGCCGGGGATCGGGCCAGGGGTTTGCTCCCGCTGGCTCTGGGGTGGGCCAAGCATGCACGGCCGAAGGAACAGACGTTACAACGTGCCCATGAGAACATCAGCCTTTTATTTCCACACCACCATGTTCTCATGGCAGATGAGAAACATCACTACAAAGTGCTGGAAAGCAAACACCGAGAACGAAGCAACGCGAGAAACACAGGCAGACCACGAGAAAGAAGCCAACAGTCAGAAACGCAGCGCTCTCTCCCGAGAGCAGCACCAGTACACAGAGCCTTGACACAACGACAGAGTCACACAGGCAGCCCCCTCCGCCCTGAAAGCAGACCCTCGCTCACACACCTCCAACCTTTGGGTGCTAGGATACTCCAGAGCACGGTGCTCGTGGGAGCCTGGAGCCCCACAGCAGACTGGGGCTCCCAGTCCAGCCCCGTTTCCTTCACTGGGAGCCTGTGGGACCAGCCCACGGAGTAGCACAGGGCACTGGGGCTTCCCCCCGCCATCAGCCAGCCGGCTGCAGCACCGAACACCCGAAGGGCCCGGATCACGGCTGCCTGCCCTGCCAGCGGTGCTGAGCCCCCTGCCTGGTGGCGAGGAAGCCAGCGCCGGGGGGCACGGGGAGCGCCTTGCCTTGTTTTGGCACCCCCCTGCTGCCAGAGTGCGGTGCAGCCGCAGGGCTCTCTGGGCGCTGGCGGCAGGGCGGCGAGCCGTGGCCGTTCTCCCAGCCGTGCAGGCGGCTTGGCAGCTCGGTGCTGCGAGTCAGCCCCCACCAGACCGGACTCACCGCGTGTTCAAAGCCTAATTACAGGTCTGCCAGCCTGCCTCCCATGACCGGAGTCATGTGCCACCAATGGCCACTGCTCAGCAGGTGCCTGGGAAGGGAAAAGGCACTTTGGTGTATCCCTGCAGGCCTCAGGAATGTTTTGGGAGCAGCTGAGGCCGAGGGAAGTCAAATGGAGGTTTTCTGTGTCCTTTCAGAAGCCACTTAGCCCCTGCCCCGGGCAGCTGCACCACCAGGGCCATCGCCCCTGGCAGCCCACAGCAGACAGAGTCCCTCTGGTCTCGGTGCAACAGAAGCAGTGGGCAGCTTCTGCCCAGCCAGGGGCTGCCGAGCCACTGGGCAGGAGCTCAGCTGGGCCCTCTCGGTTCCCCACAGAAGCTGGGCTGGAGAAGCCACGGGTCTCGCCGAGCAGTGTCTGTCCCGACCCGGGCAGGGCCACTCTGCTCGGGATGGAGCGCGGAGCTGAGCACGGCATCCAGGACCCTTCCGAGGGGATGGGGCGGCGGTTCACACGCACTTCTTCCACGCAAAACCACTTTTATTACATCAAAACACACGGTTATGCTGGCGCAGCACTCTCCTCAGGGCTGTGGCTTTGCACAGCAGCTCGACAGGTACTGGACCAAGCGCACGAGACGTCCCCAGCCCAGCTTACCTCTGCCTGGTGCCGGGGCTCTGGCGCTGCCTTTCGGAGGACTCTGGCTCGCAGCGGCCAGACCCGAGGGCCTGCTGCAGCTGAAGGTGAAGCTAGGGGAGGCTTTGATCTGTGGTGAGTCCTGCTGGCTGCTGCCGCTCCCGCTGGTGCCGTTGCTGAAGCTCCTCATGCGGGAGAGGGCGTTATCAGAGGCCGAGGTGGGAAGCCCGCTGGAAGAGGATGAGAAACAGGAGGCTCAGCCCGGCTCTGCGGGGAGGGGATCCCCTCTGCGCGCCCCCCTGTCCTTCCCAGGCAGCTCTGCCCCACAGCCCAGGCACCGAGCGTTAGGCTGCTGCTGCAGAGACACCATCTCCGTCACACCCCCAGACTTTTCCCCAGTGGCTGGCGAGCAGCTGGGGACAGGAACGTCACAGCGGGCTGCCTGTCCCTCAGCAGCAGCAGACCCCAGTCCCCCTCACTGTACGTTGCTGTCCCGGCAGCCTCAGGGCAGCAGCATCCTTCCAGAGTTCCCACTCCCTCACCCCCGGTCCCAAACCCATCCCAGTCCAGCACTGGACGGGGCTGGGGAGAGAGAGGAGGGGAAGCAGGAGAGACACTGGCTCTCTCTGTAATCACTTCCCGGCTACTGGGGCAGGTGAATCCCGAACAGCTTCACCCCACGTGGCTGCCTGTCCCCTCTTGCCTGCTGATGACACGGTGCTGAGGGACACTGGCTTTTCACAAAGCAAACTCTGCAGGGACAAGCATGGGCCCCGACAAAGTGGGAAAGCAAGCAAATAAGCCTTGGCTTCGTTAGCTGCAGGGTAACTCACTTGGAGTACATTTATCATCTCTAATTGGCGTTATCCTGCAGCTCCTGAACACTCAACCCGGCAGGCCCTTACGTGGAGCTCCTGGGGGGGGTCCTGGCACCTCCTCTCCTCCGTGGGCCCCCGCCTGTGCCCTTCATGCCACGCACATGCTTCAGCATCCAGGCTCGCAGGTTGCTGAGGCAGCTGTGCTCCGAGAGGACGATCCGGGGCCAGGGATTGCACTCTGCCATGTCCAGCGCGGCCACTGCCAAGGCTCTCCCGACCTGCCAGGGCAAGAGGCAACCGGTGAGAAAGGCCTCGAGAAAGAGCAGCAGCTTTCTGGGACTTGAGGCAGGAAAACGAAAAAAAGAAAACCCAACCCCAAATCCCAGACCACCCCCCAGAGCTCATTTCATCTCCGTTACTGGCTCCAGTGGAGCGGGAGGAGTGTTCCCGTAGGGTCCCTGGGTGCGCAGCACACGGGCAGGGCAAGGGCAAGTCAGGTGCCCACAGTCACAGGGACCAGCCGCCTCTTGCTGCGGGCACCAGACGAGCCTGCAGCCCCACAGTCACTGGGGAGGGTCCAGGGACACCATGTGTCAGCAGTGACGTGAGCTGCACAGGGACAACCCTGGGCTGCCCCAGAGCCTGAGGGCAGAAGCCTCCAGTCCCAGCCAGCGAGTGAAGCGTTTTGGGGCTGGGGTTAGTGGCAGGCGGCAGACGGCTAGGACGTACCGACAGGTTACGGCACTGACAGTGAGAACACTCTGTCCCCCGCACAAGAGTTTTCATGGGGACACGCAAGCGCAGGAGCAGAGGAGAACGTGGAAGTTCCCTCCTGGGTGCCGTAAGTGCTGCCTGCAGCACGCAGGGCAGGGCAGGGCTGCGTGCACCCAGCCACCCCACCGCTGGGGAACCCCCTTACCTGCTCAAACAGCTCCACGGTGTATTTGGAGGGGAAGGCCGGGGGGGGTGGCGGGCTGGCCCGCCCGTTGTCGTGGCAGGCCACTGGGATGCTGTTCACCAAGCGCCCCGTGTTGTAGTTGCACTCCAGTGTGTAGCTGTGAAGCACAAAGAAGCCCACGTTACTCGACGGATCCACACCCGCCCGAGCACTGCTGCTGCGACGACACCGTGCAAGCAGAGCTGGGGTCACGCCTCCTGGGAGCCACCAGCGTGTGCCCCCAGCCCTGGGGGGGTCTGGAGAGAAGACATAACTCCTGCCATTGCGCCGCAGCTCTTGCTGTATTTTCTCATCTGCTGAGGTAGGAATAAAGAGGGGAAAAAAAGCAGCAGGTGGCCATGAGGTGGAAGGCAGCAGCGTGCCAAGGACAGGAGAGGTGCCTGTGACACAGGACCCAAGGGACCAGGCTCTGAAATCAATGCTGAAGAAAGGACCGGCCACTGGGGAGCTGGAGAGCAGGAGCGCCCTGTGATCACTGAGAACTGAGCTCCCAAAGTGCCAAAGTACCCACTTCTTTCCTTAAATCAACAGTCAAGACAGCCACAGCTGCTAGGGACACCCCAACTCCTGTCTGTTTGAGGGTGAAGCAATTAACAAAAGATCTTCTCTGGTTACCCTAAAAGGGTCTGCCGTCATCCCTGGTGAGCTCAGGCTAAGGACGGGGCAAGAGACTCACACAGGGCACAGGAGGGCACATTGTTGCCCAGGAGTAAAGCCTCACGCTGTACCGATTTGCTGGCAATGAGACACCGGACCACATGGCACAGAGTGTGGGACTCCAGGGCAAGAGAGCCACTGAGTCACCTTCTTGTCCCTCCACTTCCAGGGAAAACCCAGCGAGAAGTCGCTGGGATGGAGCTGTGGGTGCAACACTGAAGGTCTGCAGCAGCCAGCCCTGGCTAGGGGAGCAGCCGGGCACGCTGCCGGCAGAGTCGGGAGTGCACAGGGGCCGGAGATCAGCGGTGGAGGACAGGAGGGAGGTTAGGGCTCGGACATGCTGGGCAGCGAACACATGGAGACAAGTCATTTGCAAAGACACATACAGCCAGGACATGCATCCTGATAGTTTTCAAACCAATAGCAGGAGCGTGGGTCAGGAGCAAGGGGAACTGGGAACTCTCACCGAGGAAACTCAGGTAAACTGGCAAAGCCGAAGCCTTGTGGGGAGAGCGGTGTGAGGGAGGTGTTAAACGGCCCATCTGCAGGGGCATCCTGCTGCACAGCCCCCTGATCCAAGAAACTTGCCTTCATCTGCCACGGTGTGCTGATGCTGAGCTGGCACCTTCGGTGCTGACCACCACGGCACCCACCGACCACCACCCCACCCCACCAGCAGCACGAAGCCGACTGCACACAGCTCAGTGGGCTCCGGAAGGCAGAGGAGATCACCAGCCACCAGTTCCCAGGCTGCCACTGTGGGGCTGGAGGCCCTTCCCTGTGTGACCCCCAGCTGCCAAGAGGCTGGAGAAGGGGCCCCGGATCCCCCCTCTCCAGAGACAGAGGGTCCCGTACCCTGGCACAGCCGCTCTGGCTCGCTCTCGGCCCCACACTGCCCCGGCAGCTCAGCGCTGGCACTTTGCAGAGCAGGGAGTGAGTGGGGACGGACAGACTGACAGCCTTCCCTGGCCGCCCGGGCAAGGTGCCACGCAGGGAGCAAGGCTCAGCTCAGCGGGGCAGAGCAGGGCTGAGCCTCATTAAACCGAAATGGCAGATTGGTGCCCTGGAGCTGTGACACTGCAGTGACGTCAACCTTGCCCATTAACAACAACAATGACCAATTTTCTTTAAAAACTGCCAGGTCCTGCACCCGTGCCCGGTTGGACAGTTGGATGTTGTCAGGACAGGTAAAGACAAATTAACACCCAGGCTGACATCGCCAGCTGGCTGAGAACCACCAGTCCCCCCGGGGCAGGAGCCGGAGAGCAGAAAGCACACGCCAACCTCCTGAGGAACTCGCTGCACACCTCCTGTGTGCAGCGCAGCTGAGAGGCGCCTCATCCCCTCGCCAGCTCCACGGGAGCCCTGCCTGCGGGGCTGTTCCTTCACGGGTGATGAGGGTGGGCACTGCCGGACCTCATCCTTACAGACAGAGAACTGGCAGGGAGGGTGCAGGTCGTGGAGCTCAGTAGCCTGAGAGAGAGGAACAAGGTAAAAAGCAAGATCACAGCCCTGGACTTCGGGAGAGCAGATTTTGCCTTTTCAGGCATCTGCTCGGAAGATTCTCCTGGGACAGGGCCCTGGCGAGCTGACTCATTTCCAGGGCTCACCTCCTCTGGCTCCGGAACAGTCCACCTGGACCTGTGGGAAGTCAGACGAAGGCAGCAGGAGGCCTGCGCGGATGAACACGGAGCTCCCGATTGGACTCAGATAGAGAAAGAAACTACACAAGAGGTGGAAGAAGGGAGAGGTGCCCTGGGAGGGACACAGAGATGCTGTCCGAATGGGCAGGGATGGTGCTGGGAAAGCCAAAGCCCACCCAGAGCTGAAGGGCTACAAGAGGTGTATCAGTGGCAGAAGGAAGACGAGGGGAGAGCGAGAGCCAGAAGCTGAATGCAGCAGGGGCCGAGGTACTCCACGCCTCCTTCACCTCCATCATCACTGACGAGCTCTGTGTTCTGTGATCCCCAGCCCCCGAGGCTGGAAGAAAGCCTGGAGCAAGGCAGACGTCCCCATGGGTGCCGAGGGAGCCAGCCAACATCCCAGCAAGGCTCCTGCTGATTATCTCGGAGAGGTCATGGTGACCAAGGCGAGTCCGAAGGACAGGGAGAATGCAAACATCACTCCTGTCTTTGGAGCCAGGGACCCACAGGCCAGTCAGCCTCACCTCGATTCCCAGGAAGGTGATGGAGAAAATAATCCCGGAGACCCAGGAAGGACAGGAGGTGTCTGGGAGCGGTCAGCAGGTTTACGAAGGAGAAATTGCATGTAACCACCCAACCCTGGCAGCCTTCAACAGCATAATGGCCAGCTCTGAGGGAAAGCTGTGGGCTACGGCTTACAGCGTTGGACACCGGCACCCTCGCAGGCGAGCACACAAAGGACCAGTGATGCCAGGGGACAGGGAGGTAGCCTGAACGTGGCTGACGTGCCTGACTCCAAGGGCTGTGAGCATAGCACAGGGCCCAGCTGGAGCCCCGGCGGGTACCGGGTGCCAGGCTGCCGCAGCCCCTGCTCTGAGCAAGGCTGCGGAGGACACAGAGCTGGGGGTGATGCTCCACGGGGCTGTGCTGCCCTGGGGAGGGACTCACCAGGCAGGGACCTCCACACGCTCCCACTGGGAAAGGCAGAGTCCTGCCGTGGGGAGGAATAACCCCGCAGCCACACAGCCCAGGGCTGGCCAGGGGAGAGCCTCTCTGTAGAGATGGATGTGGGGGTCCCGCTGGGCACTGAGCCTGGTAAACTGACCCCAGGGATGCTAACTGCAGTCTCCCCTTCTTCCAGTTTCTCTGTTTGCTGTCTTACTGTGTTCTTTATTCCAAGCTTTCAGCTTTCTCCACCCTCAGTGTTCTCAAGGTGGGGAAAAAAACTAATGGCTTCTAAGATACATGATGAATGCCGGCACACGGCACCTGGCACATCTGCTGCACAATGCGATGGATGCTAGAGATTCACCTGTGCTCAGCAATGGTAAGAAAAAAAAAATCTCAACAGAAACATTCATTACGTACTGCTGCTATTCCCAGAAATCCTGGAGTCCTCCAGATTTCTGGAGAGCATTGGGGAATAACTTCCTGATATGGGTGTACGGGTGCTGGACAGGCCACCCAGGGGTGATGCACAGCTGGATCTCAGACAAGGAAGAACGCGTTAGCTGGGGATGTGATAATGAACATCAGCCTTGACTGTAGTGACCATGACATAGGGGAGTTTGTGATCCAGAGGGAGGAGTGCAGCAGAGCGCAGACCCCAGGCCCCAGATGAGCAATTTCAGCTAATTCAGGGCACCAGTAAGGGGGAGCTGTTGGAGACAGCTCTGCAGAATAAGGATGCTCAGCAAAGGTGGCAGGTTTTTGAGGACGGCATCCTGCGACTGCAGGAACAGCCTGTCCCAGCGCTCGGGGGTATGGATAGATGTACCAGTGGATCAGCTGGGTGAGGGAGCTCCGCTGCAGAAAGCGGCGATAGAGGTGGGAGCATCGCTCTGCCTGGAGATAGGGCTCCAGGAAGAAAACCACCAGAAATGAAGGATAATCAAATTGGGGATCTCCTGAGAAACAGGACCTGTAGGGCTCCTCTCGGTCGTCTCCAGAAGGTGACGGGGAGTGGGGAAGGAGTCCCTGATGGGTGGAGAAAGGCAAATGTTGCGTCTGTTGTCAAAACAGACCATGCAGGGACTGAGAGGCTGGCAGCCTCACCTCGGTCCCTGAGACATCACTGAGTGGGCCCTCCCAGAGCACGTTTCCAGAGGCGGGAAGGAGAAGAGGGTGACTGGGAGCTGCCAGCCAGGATCACTTGCATCTGTCCGACTGCTCAGAGACAATTCAGCTTGCTGACCCAGCAGAAGACCAGCGCGTCTCCCTCCCCATCTGTCTGACGTGCCCGCACAGCACGGGCACCGAGAGCACTCCTGACACCAGCAGAACACCCGCCACCTTTCAGGACGTCGCTGTTGGATCAACCACGGGCTGTTCCCTGTCAGCTCCAGCAAACGGCCGCAGAGCAAGCTACACCAGCAACCTGAGCCCAAGAAACTCGTGTATTTGTTACTGCAGGGTTGGTTTTAGCTGGATCAGCATGCTCCCCACCCCAGCCTGTGGCCAGGCACAGAGAAGCAGCAGAGTGCACAGCAAGTGCTGAGAAAACGGGAGAAAGAAAGGAGCCGAGGGAGCCACCATCTCCGCTGGCAGCCTGGTCCTACCCCAGCGTAAGCCAGCAACAAAACTGCATCTGCAGAGAGCAGCTCTTCACAGGGGAAGGGGTGCAGGAGTTTCAGGGGGAAGCCCAGGGCCGGTAGGAAGCCTGGCACTGCTTCCACATTTCCTCCAACCACAGATGCCTGGGGAACGCAGCATCTCCTAAAGAAGCATTACACAACTCCTCTTCTTGCACTCCTCCCTTAGCATCTGTGACTGGCCACCACCAGGGCCAAACAGGGTAAGACAGGCTGTTCGCCCCATTAGTTCAGCCGTTTTTATGTTCCCAGCAACCACAACAGAAACAGGCCAAAAATATCCCACCCGTTGTTGGAGAGAGGCACATGGTTGCTACGGGCCACACAAATATCCTCAACTCCCAGAATCATGGATTGCTTGAGGCTGGAACCTCGCATGGCAATCTCACATGCGAGGTCTCGGGAAGCTGAGCCCATTACGACTAAACAGGTTTTAATTACAGCTCAATACAAATATAAACATCTGGGAAAGAGGAGAATTCCTTCTGGAAAGCTGTACACAAGCAGCTCTACAACAGTGAGGACAAGAAGCCAGAGCAGCTGCAGGAGGAGCAGGAGGAAGAGGAGCCAGGCCTGCAGGTCAGGAACACAGCAGCGCCCGGCACGGCCAGGTCCCGGCCTCTACCTGCACTGAGCGGATAACACTCCTCTTGGCCAGTCCCCACCCCACCGGAGAGCCGTGCAGGACACCGCTGCCCCCACAAAAGTGGTTCCAGCTTTCCTTAACATCCTGTGTCTGGCAAGACCACCCCCTTCCAGGAAGAAGAACTGGGCCAGATCGGGTTTGCCCACCTGTGGATGATCCCCAAGGCTTTGTAGACGGCCACTCGCCCGCTGCCCTCCTTTGACTGCCCGTCACGCTTGTCTTTGGCGTACATGTTCTTCTCCGAGAAGTTACAGCCCGTGAAGTCAAAGTGAGGTGAGTTCAAGGAGATGAGTTTGGGGAACAGCATGTTCTCCACCTGCGATGCATGGAGAGGAACACGGGTGACTTTGGGAGGGAGGGAGCCCTTGGCTGCTCGCCCTGCTCCAGCACTACCAGCGCCAGACTCTGGGACACACCGGGCTGTTGGCTGGGCCTGCTCTGCCCAATTCCAGCATCTCACACACTCCAGCCCTGCCCGGGGAATGCTGCCCACCCCTGCCTGTCCCCGGCCCAACCCCTGCAGGGAGAGGCAGCAGCTGGGCTCCCCCGACAGCCTGCTCGAAGAGGCGGAGAGGACTGAGTGCAGCGGCACAGCTCTTCCCCACCCTCTCATCCCTTTGGCGAAGAGGCAGCTCTTCTGTCCTGCCTGCACCAGCTCCCAGGGGAGAGCTGAGACCTACTGCCACTGGAGAGCGAGAGGAGAGCAAACCCCACCGAGCACTGAAGGCAGGGAGGTCAGCCAGCCCAGTGCCCTCTCCTTGGGCATCAGCCCTGTCCCAACAGGCAGCTCCGTTCCTGGGGTGACTGGGAGCTCCTGCCCCCTCTCCCGGCAGCGGGAGGGAGCGTTTGCAACCCTGTGGAGGGAGCAGTGAGAGGGTCCCAGCCTGCTCCGGCACCTCTGTCCTCCTACCCGCTGCCCTCACCTGATCATTTTCGTCAGGGAAACTGTTGCCGTACATGAAGCAGCCGCGCTTGGAGGCATGCCCATGGAGATCGACGTAGTAGGCCAGCCCACTGTCCTGGGGCAGGATGGTTTCGGGGAGAGGTGCTGACGGAGGCCTCCTGGCTTCCTCCTCACAGTGCTCTGCGGTGTGGCTGGAAGGGAGGATCCAAACAGCTTGGTCCTTGCTACCCGGCTCGGCGGTAGGTGCTCCCAAGAGCCGGGGTTCCTGAGAAGGGTTGAAGTAGGTGCTGGCACGCCAGCTGCTGGGTGAGTTGCGGAGGTTATTGGCTTTCTCCAGCTCTGACAGGGTTGGGTCCGGGGACAGGGCGCTGCTGCGGACGGAATGGTTGGAAGATTTTGTGCTTAGCGAGCTGGTGCTGAGTGGGGAGACGTACGTCCTCCAGTCGGGAGAGCCCGGCAGGACACGGCTGTGAACGTGGTGGTAGAGGAGGACAGCTTTGGCCCCATACACTGCAGGGTGCAGCTCAGCGTCGGGGTTGAGATACTGGCGGTTCAGGTTTACCCCACGGGAGTCAGTTCTGCAGAGAGAGCAGAGGCGACGTGAGGTCCTTTGCACAGCGCTGGCCGTTCTGCAAAGGCAGACCTGACCACACCTCGTAACGGCCGATGCTTTGGGCTCTGTCCCAGAGTACAAGTGGCCAAACCACCCCCTCGTGGGCAAGCGGGCAGAGACTCTCCCCCAACACAGCTGAGAACCTCTCTTCTGGTGTGGCACTTGCCTCGGTGAGACAGAGCCCCCAGTGATCTCCCTCCCTCCTCCCTGAAGGTGGCCCAGCTCCAACATGCCAGGGAGAGCAAGGACAGGACAGCATCCCAGTGCCTCAAAGGTGCAGGGCAGCGCTGCCCACCCAGCTGTGATCCAGGAGGTGACCTACGCAGGCAAGAGCAGCCCCAAGCCCTCGCCACAGATCCCCGGGGGGAGCAGGGAGAGGTTGCTGCAGCCTGCGGACCTCAGCTCGTTCTACTGACACAGGATCTCAGGACTGTTCTTCCCAGCCATCATGAAACGCACAGCAGGCTCCAAACCAGATCAGCCCAGCTTGGTCCCCGACAAAGCTGCAGCTGCATCCTGCACTCACTCACCGATAGTGGCCTCGCACCACTCCATCGGGGTTCAGCATGGGAATGAGCTTAAAGACGAACATCCGCCGCAGCATCTGGGCCCGGGGGTCCTCCTCCCGCAGGATGAAGTCCAGGAAGCCGTTGAAGACGAAGCTGGAGGGTGTTTCTCCAGGGTGGACTCTGCTGCTCAGGAAGAACACCTGGGAGTAAACAGACAGGGACGATGGGCAGGTTCCTGCCTGCCCTGAGATGCTGTGACGGCTTAGCTGAGGGGCCAAACCTCCCACCCTGCACCACAGGAGGCACCATGCTGCCTGAGGTGCAGCTAAGGCCTTCATGTGGAGTAGACAACTAGGTACCGGCTGCGGGAACACAACAGTTTTCTGTGGCTTCTTTGCCCAGTGCCTCTCCTGGGTCCTGCTTGGAATAAGGCCGGTTATCCCCATGTGAGTCTAAAGGGACAGATGCCCTGCAGCCTGCTACCACGAGAAACCAGAGCATGGGCAGCAGAGAAGCAGAGCTGCAGAAGTGCCCCAGGGAAAAGCCCCGAGTGAGCACACAGAGCGGGGAATGAACCTGACTGCAACAGCAACATAAAGCCCCTCCTGAAGCACCCTTCTCTTGGTGGGAGCTTCTCAGCAAGAGACGCGCATGCAGCCTCTGGCCGCCCATCCCAGCTCTGTGCAGCCACAGAGGAAGCTCCCTGCCCGTCCCTGTCCCCAGCAGGCAGGGCCCACCTATAGCAGTAGGGGCTGACACCCCAAATACAGCACTTCCACCAGTTTCTTCACAGCTTAATGGAGCAACAGCAATAAAAGGAGGACAGAAGAAAACTCCAAGGAATCAAGATGGAAATTCCTGCCCTGAGGAACACGTGTGAGGTGCTACCAGAGGGCATTTCATGGTGCTGAGATGATGTGGATGCACTAGGGCTCCTGGCAGGCTAGTGGTTCCCATGCCTCAATGCGGGATCTCACAGACTCTCTACTCCCCACGCTCCATCCAGTCCAACACTCCAGCCCCCCAGGACACGACACCTTCCAAGGCAGAGACGTGAGGGTGGCAGCAAGGCCCCAACACAGGGACCGTCACACAGTTTGCTGCCCACTCTCACTGTCCCTGATGTGCCCCTGAAGCCGGTGCAGCAGCTCACCCTCTTCCCTGCGAAGCAGCGCGGCCGTGGAGTGGTGGTGTCTGGGAAGAGCTTGTCCAACCGGGGCTCCCGCTTCTCCAGCATGCCGTGACACGAGGTGACAGTGAGCAGGTCCACTCGCAGCTTGTCCAGGGAGTGGCAGAGCAGCTCCCGGTGGTAATAGACAGAGTCGAGGGGGCTGCAGGGTGAGGAGAGACACTCAGCCAGCCTGTTCCGGCCAGCTGGCAGGGCAAAGGTCAGAGGGTCCCTCTCTGGGGAAGAAAGCGGCTTGGCTGGGGCAGCAGAGTGTGCTGCTGGGCCAGGGACCAAGGGGCAGGGCACTGGGCTTCACCCTGGGCAGCTGCTGGAGATGCCCTTAAGGAGCGAAGGGGGCTCCTGGCGGGGCAGGGGTCGCTCTCCACACCCACAGCCCTGAGCTCTGCCTCCAGCCCCTCGTGCAGGACCACATCCCTGCTCGCTCTGCTCCCCAGGAGTTCAACAGCCCCAGCCTGACCTGAGCTGCCAAACCCTCTCCTGCTGCCTGCAGGCACCCGCAGCTGGCTGGTCCCTGCCAGCTCCCCTCGCTTTTCCCCTGAGGAAAGAGCGGTGGCCCAGGCCACCCCTGCCAAGACCTGCGAGGGCGTCAGCTGGGGTGAGCAGCAGAGGCAGCAGCCCCCATCCCTCGGGACCCCACGCAGCGGCCCCGCAGCGAGGTGTGCGCAGGGTCACCAACAGCCTGCCGGGTGCTGCTGCAGGACCAGCCTCCGGCCTCGGGGGTTCGATGGAACAGTCGCACGGAGGGGAGTGCAACCTGCCTGCACAGCGCAGAGAGCCCCAGCCAGGCCCCTGGCAGCTCCCGCTGCACTGGGGGAGCCAGGGCCTCCTTCGGAAGCATTCGGTCGGGACCACCCAGTCCTGCCGCCATCCTGAGGGGCTCTTTACCCACAGAGGGTATGATGTCGCTGTCAGACTGTTCCTGACTGACTGCCAGGTTTTGACATTCTCACACTTCTCCATTGCATGACAATTTAAGAACAAACACCTTCCAACAAACCATTGCTCACCTCTTGTCTAAGAAAATGTATTTATGACCCCAGCCCTGCGGCACAGAGAGCATCTGGGGCCTGGAGGGGCTGCAGGACAGAGCTATCCGCAGAGACACCTGAAGACTGACTCTGTCTTTCTCCCCTCAGCCGGGTGTTCAGTTATACTCTGACTTCTGAGAGGAAATTCTTGAGATCAGAGGAGCTTCCTACCACAATCCACTAAGGGCCCAGCGCTAAAGCTGGCTATTGGCGACAAGATCTCCCTCTGTGACAGCAGTTGTAGAGGAAGGAGCAGCAGGAGAGAGATGCCCCGACCTTCCTGCAGCCAGCAGGGGCAAAGCAAACGAGGTCTTGGCCTCCAAGAATTGCCTCTCCTTAAACCGAGGGATGCAGTTCTGTTACAGTCCCTCCTCAGCCTCTTCTGCCTGATGGGAACCCGCCCTTGGGAATGCTGGGGGGATCCGGGCAAAGCAATAAAGGACCCTCTGGAAGCCCCTCGGAAGCACATGCTCAGGGGAAGCTGCTGCAGCTGCTTGTGCAGAGCTAGGCCCAGAGGAGCAAGCACCAGGCAGCTACCAGGGGGCAGCGGGGGGCACAGAGATCCCCCTCCACCCCGCTGCAGCCAGAGCTGGACAACACCGTGCTTCCTCAGCGGGGGCAAAGTCAAGCGGGCGAGGGCTGGGAGCGGGGGGCGCGCACCTGCTGGGAGACATGTGCCTGCACTCCTGGAAGCGGCCGTCCAGCTGCGCCAGCATCTCCTGGCACTCCGTGTAGGAGAAGGGATAGCAGAAGGCAAAGTAGGTGGTGGCACCGCGGTGCTCCAGGAAGCGGTGCACGAAGGACAGCACAAACTGCGTCTCCACCATCTGGGACAGACACAAAGCAGAGGCTGAGCAGAGGCACAGCCCCAGGAGCAGCCGGCTGAGGCCATGCAGAGACACCTCCCAGGCACAGGCCAGGCAGCCACGGCCACCACAGGCCCTGCGGTTCTCCTCCGGCACTGCCACGATGGTTCCCCCCTGCATCAGGTGGTGCCAGCAGTCACTCGCCCTTCTCTAACCATGCGGGAATCAAAGCTGCACTCCCAGCAGACCCCAGCCCGCTTCGTGTGGATCCCCAAAACGCCAGGCTGTTTCCTAATAAAGCCCTTGGTTCCCTGCTCACCCTACTGTGCGGCACTCGCATCCCTGGAGGGACAAAGCCTCACTGTATGCCTGGCCCTGGGGCAGAGCTCTCTGGGAAACCTAGAGGGTTCCTTCTGCTCTCCATGCCCACCTGCCAGCGCTCAGAGACTGAACAGTAACTATCTTGGCATGCTTTGCAGAGTTAATGAGCGCTGCAGAGCTCTGCTGTATGTCATGTCCCTCCCTGGCACTGGCATGGGGCAAACTGAGCATCATCTTGTCCTGAACCAGGGGATGAGAGATTCTCTCTGGCCCCTGTTCTGTGGGACAGAAGCGGGGGACGTGCTGGGGGGGCTGCTGCCTCCCCATGGCAGCATGCACAGAGCAAGGACGACCCACAAGTGACTACCTGAGGCAGGCCCTACCAGACCAAAGACAGAAGACAACAAATCCCTGTTTGAGGTCCAAACAACTTAACAGGGCTGCGAGAGTCAGGCCGTTGCCATGGCCGGTCCTGCTGGCTTCAGTTCCCTGGGCTCTAACACCACTGCTCTGTGGCCTGCACTGTGCCCCTCGGGTGCCTTGCTGTGAACAGCCGTTTACCAGCCACTCAGACAACTAATGTATGGGAGGGGAAGCCCCAGGCATGCTTCGAGAGCAGTTCTGTGGTTCCCCACATCACACAACAGGGAAATCACCCAGCAAGAGCCTGCACCCCGGCCCGAGCTGGCCAGCAGAGAAAAGAGCGACTGGGTCCTCCTCTCCCAAGCACTCAGCCCTTGGAAGGGGCTTTATCATTAACCCCCCACCCTCTTCCTTAGACTCATAGAAATACAAATACTTTCGGTAGAAAGGGACCTTTAAAGGCCATAAAGTTGGCCCCTCTGCCCTGGGCAGGGACACCTCCCCCCAGCCCAGGGTGCTCCAAGCCCCGTCCAACCTGGCCTGGAACACCTCCAGGGATGGGGCAGCCACAGCTTCTCGGGGCAACCTGCCCCAGGGGATCACCACCCGCACAATCAACAATTTCTTCCTCAGATTTCATCTCAATCTCCCCTCTTCCAGTGTCAAACCGTTACCCCTCGTCCCTCCCCAGCTCTCCTGGAGCCCCTTTAGGCACTGGAAGGGGCTCTGAGGTCTCCCCGGAGCCTTCTCTTCTCCAGGCTGAGCACCCCCAACTCTCCCAGCCTGTCCTCCC
>VZSZ01001440.1:231-30268 GCA_013398815.1 Ibidorhyncha struthersii
AAGCATCTGGAGAAAAAGAAGGTTATCAGAAGTAGTCAACATGGATTCACCAAAGGTAAGTCATGTCTGACTAATCTGATAGCCTTCTATGATGGCGTGACTGGATGGGTGAATGAGGGGAGGGAAGTGGATGTTGTCTACCTTGACTTCAGCAAAGCAAAGGGAGGGTGCCAGGGGGATAGGAACACCGGTTTTTCAGTGGTGCCCAGTGATAGAACAAGAGGTAATGGTCACAAACTTGAACATAGGAAGTTCCATTTTAACATGAAGAGGAACTTCTTTACTTTGAGGGTGGCAGCTCACTGGCACAGGCTGCCCAGAGAGGTTGTGGAGTCTCCCACACTGCAGACATTCAAAACTCACCTGGACGCCGTCCCATGCAACCTGTTGTAGGTGACCCTGCTCTGGCAGTTGGGTTGGACTAGATGATCTCCAGAGGTCCCTTCCAACCCTGATCATTCTGTGATTCTGTAATTGTATTATTTATTGTAAAAGTTTTACTTAGAATATATATTCTGCTTTCTTGTCCATAAAGAAATCTCAGTCTTTACAAATATATACATTGTATAATAGAATCATAGAATGATTTAGGTTGGAAGGGACATTAAAGATCATCTAGTTCTAACCTCCCTGCCATGGGCAGGGACACCTCCCACTAGACCAGGTTGCTCAAAGCCCCATCCAGCCTGGCCTTGAACACTTCCAGGGATGGGGCACCCACAGCTTCTCTGGGAAACCCGTTCCAGTGCCTCATTCTACTCAGAGTAAACAATTTCTTCCTAATATCTAATCTAAATCTCTTTCAGTTTAAACCCATTACCCTTCATCCTATTGCTACACTCCGTGATAAAAAGTCTCTCCCCATCTTTTCTCTAGGCCCCCTTTTTGTACTGGAAGGCTGTTACAGGATTATTTGATATATTTTAAACTACAGGTTTGTTACAAACGATCTGTTAGAAGAAAACATATGAGACAGCTTCTAAAAATGTGTATATGGAGAAAGGCCACATCAGAAAAGAACATCTTCCATTCATGGGAACATCACCTTAGCCAGATTCCATCCCCGTCTCCAATTTGTAGACACCTGAAACAGGTCCATCTGGTTGTGACTCTGAGAAGCCCTGTCAGAGAAGACAATTCAATGGTATATCTCCACAAAGAGATAACAAATATGATTTTGACAACTATTAACAATGTGAGAATCAGGTAGAAGAGATAAAGAGGCAGTAGGGAATGGGATTGCAGCTTCTTGTAATCAATGCAATGCAGTTTCTTGAATTAATATTCCAATGAGAGCTGTGAAGAATTTATTCTTAAAGTAAAACTTCAAAATATGTAACAAAAAGGATAATTTTCGAAATAAATAAGACCAACCTATACAACATAAATTAAAAATAGTTGTAAACTGCACAAGAGAGTAATTCTTCTCTGTTTGGACAGAAGAGGGGATGAATTTTCACACAGTTTGAGATACACCAAGTGCTGGAAAGGCACCAACCCCTCCTCACTTGCACAAACCTGAAGCAACGATGAATCAGTGCTGGCCTTAGCTCAGTTACCCACCCTCCAACCGACACCAGTCCTCCAGCCTTTCCTGATACAAAACAGATTGTAAGAGAACCATTACTGGCACCAAAGCAATGATTGCAGACAGGTTCCCAGGCTTCTTAACGGTTAAATGTCGATACTAGGATGGGTGTTGTACTGGTACTACCGCAGTTCTACTACTGTGAGCATGTTCTGACCACAGGATTTCAATTATTTGAATGCTATTTGAATAAAACAAAACAAGCAAAAAGACTCTCGACTTTTAACAGTGTAATATTTTCTTAAATTAAATGGATTAAATACCTTTTGCAGTTGTTAGTTTGTCCCTGGTAAAATGTTCCAAAGATTTTGTTTAAAACTTTCCTCATTATTTCTATTCCTCCCTAGTTCAGCTTCCTTTTCCACCTTTTTTTTTTCCATAGATTAAACTGTGTCTAAGACAGAAGTGGAAGAATGGATCTGGCAAAAAATTACCAGTCCTTGCTAATCTGGCAGATTTCCTGAATTTAGACACACTGGGGGAGAAGACAGCTCTGAAACTGTCTTATGCATTGCCATAGGAGAAACTGCAAGACTTAACCGTGTTTCATATTCTCAGCATAAAGTGAAAGCCCACCTTTAGTGTTTCATCAAGGATGCATCCAGCTAGAACAGGACTGAGGGTACATGCCAGATTGCCCTGTACACCAATATGAGAGCACATGCTGCAGGCAGCACGAGAAACTGGCAACTACAGTGTTTAAAGAAGGAACCATGTCTTCTTTACACTCATCTTAGCCTTTCTCCACCATTTTAAATTCTTCAAGCTCACATGGGCTACAGTTTATCCCTTTGCACTTGTCCTGGTTTGAAATAAAACAGAACCAATTTCCTTTTCAGTAATTTCACTTTTCAGCTAAGCCTCTTCTAACTAACTGAACTCTCTGAAAGTAATGGCTTATTTTTCAGACAGTAGTCCACTCCCAGAGCAATAAAGCCTTGTTTATAATTAATACCAAGAAATGGTATGCAGAGAGGCTCCTGCTTATACTTATTGCTATAACACCCAAGGCCAGTGAACTTTGTTATTTGTCCCGTTGGAGGATCGGAAGTGGAAAAGCGTAGAGGGCTTGCACTTGCAGGGAGGAGTGGACAGGACAGGTGACCCAAAACTGACCAACCTATTCCATCCTATCTGCCTCATGCTTGGTATAAAAGCTGAGGGATCAAATGGTCAGCGCTCTTTCTTCAGTGGCTGACATCCAAGGAGGACTCTGTCTGTTTGTCCGCCTTTGATCCCAGTCTGTGCATTTCTGAATCCAGTTCCAGAGTTCAGCTCCAATCCGTTGCTGAGTCTAGCCTGGGTCTTCCCCAGTGCCTGCCGGTGACATGATCATCATCCTGGGAGCTTCATATGGTTTTGTATATATTGTATATATTCCATTATTTTCTTATTAATATTATTATTTTTCTTTTTATTATTTTATTAATAATATTTCATTAAAGTAGTTTAGTTTCTTTTAAACTCATAAATGTCACTTTCTCTCATTCTTCTTTCACCTGGGGGAGAAGTTAGAGAGCATCTGTCATTCGTTTTAGTGGCCAGCCCAGCCCAAACCATGACAGCACTATACATAAACAACTAGTTTTATATACAGACTCAAGTTGCATCTGACTGAGAATACTTTCTTATTGATTAAAAATTATTGGTTGAACAAGATAAGATGGAAACTTTGTTGTTTATTTGAACGAAATACATTCTGACCTGCTTTTCCAGTGTTCTTTGCAACACATTCATCTGTGTAGCATATTTTTGGTCCTACATCACGTTTCTCCCTAGATATTTGTTTTAGCAGAAAAATATCTACTTTGAAAAACAAAATTCCTCTCTTCAAAAGACTTGAGTTTGCTATTTAGTAAACATAAATGATTGGCAGAGTAATGATGGTATAATCCTGTTGTCACTTACAAAGTAACTGAGCTTGTTAGTCCATTGTATAGCTTTGCTACTCTTGCACATTTTTTACACTGTCTCTGACAGTAATTGGTAGACAGAATGTTACAGAACGATAACCTCTACACATACTTGAAAATCTTGTTAGAAACAATATGATAGATGATAGAGTCCTTGAATTCTGTGTCTGCCTATTGTTTATACTATTGACCCTTTCCTAGTTAGTTCTTTTCATACTTCAGGGAGAAAAATTAATATTTATCATGTTCCATATGAAATCTAATGTAAACGAGACCTTGGAAATGATAGCTTATTGTGCCTTGTATATTTCTTAAAATGTGAAAACTGCAGCTAGAGAAAAATAGTCTGCAGAGATATAAACTTACTTGCATAAGTAACTTCAACGTAGTGTGCTCTAGCCTGTGAGTTTATTACCATTAGAGCTATGTGAAGTTAGTTATCTTTGCAGATCATAGAATCATAGAATGGTTTAGGTTGGAAGGGACCTTAAAGATCATCTAGTTCCAACTCCCCTGCCATGGGCAGGGACACTTCCCACTAGACCAGGTTGTTCTAATCCCCATCTAACCTGGCCTTGAACACCTCTAGGGGTGGGGCATTTGTAACTTCCCTGGGCAATCTATTCCAATTCCTCATCACCCTCAGTGAAAAGTTTCTTCCTGATATCTAATCTAAATCTACGCTCTTCTAGTTCGAAGTCATTACTCTTTGTCCTATCACTACATGCCCTTGCAAAAAGTCCCTCTCCTGCTTTTTTGTTGGCCCTCTTCAGATACGGAAAGGCTACTAAAAGGTTTCCCTGGAGCCTTCTCTTTTCCAGGCTGAACAATTCCAACTCTCTCACCCTGTCCTCACAGGAGAGGTGATGCTCACACAGGTGGGTTTTTTTGGTTTAGAGTTGATTCATATACATCAAATTCCATTTGAGCTTAAAGGCTGTTTGAAACTCAGTTCTCCAAGGCCTACTGAGAACAAGTTGTTTTCAGATTTAGTTTCATGAGTTTCTGGAAAGGATTATGTGGTAGAATAATCCAGTTCTTCAGGACAGAATTGTTGCAGCATATGCTAACTTGGTTTTGCTAAAGAATTTGATTTTGCATTTTATCTGTGTGTTTAAAATGTATTCCATTCTCACTGCTTCCATTAGCCACCAAGTGGCTAGGGAAGAAGAAAAATCTGTCTCGATCAATTACTTTGTTCCAGTTTTTGCTCATTTTTTTTTATTTTTCAGTCTTTTTCTGACAGGATGGAAATTAACAGCTAGAGTAAGTTATCAAACTGGTGAACAGTGTGCTCTTCGTTACTGATTTGTCTTGCTTTGGGTTAAGCGGATCACCACCATATCTACGGTTAGTAAGGAATTCTTTCCTACGTCAAAATGGCAGTTGTTTTGCTTTTGGCTTGTTGAATGGTCTTTTCCCTATAACATGTACACAACAATTAGATTGTGGTCTTTTACCACAATCAATTATGTGTGGTAATCAAGTTGTCAAGGATGATACTTTTTAACACCTACTGCTCAGCATTACATAACCATCCATCTACATAGCTCATCAGCTGAGTTTCCATTTACAACGGGTCAACAGTCAAGTCAATGAAATGTTTGTTCTATTTATGTATTGCTTTATAAAATAAGCAAACATTGTGCATTATTGTGAATAAGGAATATCTGAGGCTTGTAAAATTTCTTTCTGATTTAACACACCTAAATTGTCATAATTCAGTGTCTGAACAACAATTATGCAATATTTTATGCAAGCAATTCTTGGGATCCATCATAGTCATCATCCCCATTTGGGAGTGTTAAAAAAAGTCACAAACTTTTTCTTTTTCCAAGGTAATGCATCATTTAGAGCACTTTTAGGTTTGCTGTAAACCACATGAGATTTGTGTTTGTGACAGGTGAAAATGGATTCCATCAATTTTCTGATATGACAAATAAATCCTCTTGATGCTTTTCTATATTTTGTTTTGTAATTTCCAATACAGGGAACCTGCCCTTTGTTTATTTATTTTTAAATTCTCATCTTACTGTCACTGTTTTAGTGCCCTGAACTGACTGGTAATGTGAAAAATGACATGCAATTTTTACATGTTTGTAAATTAAGATAAAAATTGCTAATGTGGCACTTCACTTAAAAGAAACTTCATTTTAAAAAAATCAGCTATCAAAACAGTTACTCTTGTCAAAACAGTTGGCCCTTAATATGTATTATTTATTGATATTTGAACTTAGATTGATTAGGTTGAAAGGGTGTTGTTCTTATGGTCTTATTTTGAGGTTGAATGGAATAAGACATTGACCTTCGCATCAATTTTTGCTATAGATTTCCTCTATCCTTCAACTAATTCAATTTCTTTACACAATATATTTTACTTTTTTTTTTTGCATCAGCATTGGAGAAACTTTACAATTGTATTCTCACTTCCACAGAGTCTATCAAGATGATATCACATATTATTAGAGGTGTCAAATTAAATGTAAAAAATCTTCACATCTCTAAATTTTTTGTCATAAGTATAGTAATTAATGTTCATTTAATATCCCACAAAAAAAGATCACAAGGACTTTCAGACAACATCTTATTCCTTCATTTTGATAATAACAATTTTTTAAAGTTAGTCTTTCAATGCGCTGTTAGGTCATTATGCTAAGCAATTCATTTAAGCTGTCCTTAGCTGTTCAATATTAATTGTGAAATTCTATTGTCAATGTCTTCCTATAGCTTTTTACTGCATTTAACTGATAATATTTATGTGTGTTCTGACTTTGTGTGAACAAGCAAAGCAAAAGGGCAATTTGGACCCCGCTGGAAGCAGGGAGGAGAATGTACTCTCTCTTGAGCAGCTATTGGGCTACTGAAGGAGGAGAACATGCCAGAGGCTCCAGAGGAGCAGAGAGTAGGCAGCCACAGCACAGGTATGCTAGCAATATACACATCCTAACCTCCACAAGAGACTATGAAAAGTTCATCACATATCAGAAGGTCATTGAATTGAATGGAAGCAATAATCCACTAAGGAGAATACAGCAGGCAGGAGAACAATTGTTTATGAATAATTTTTATTTCCGTCCATGACCCTTTGAACTTTGTCTTTTTTTTTTAATTTAATATTTCTAATTCATAGTCTAAAAAAATCTTACTCTTTTTTGGGGAGTTTGTTATGAAGACCAAGGCAGATCCATCATAAATACTTCACTGACCAAGATCCTGTTTTACTCTTTTTGACTCAAGACATTATGACCTAAAGTTTTATTTTTAATTGCATTATAATCTTTATTTTCTTCTAAGAGGATTTCTTGAAAGGAAATTAAATTTGATTGAGACAGCAGTAGAGTTTTCAGATCTAATATACAGGACTATTGAGAAAATAAGCATAGGGGTAGCTGAAGATTAACCTATGGCTCAAGGTTCATAGTACTGTTCATGCTAAACGCAACT
The DNA here is from genome assembly GCA_013398815.1 of Ibidorhyncha struthersii. Classification (NCBI taxonomy): domain Eukaryota; kingdom Metazoa; phylum Chordata; class Aves; order Charadriiformes; family Charadriidae; genus Ibidorhyncha; species Ibidorhyncha struthersii. The sequence goes on from VZSZ01001440.1 coordinate 7,177, forward strand.
TCATCTATTTGATTCATATCTGTCACAGATTTCAATTGTTGATTCACATATCATATAGTGTATCTGTGACAGACATGAACAATAGTGTTGCAGTCATCACAGAAGTCTGACAACTCATCATTCTGAAAAACAAGAAAAGGAAAGAAAATCTTTGCTTTTCAGGAGGGGGGATTAATTTCCCCTGAAGAGAATCAAGTTGCAAGAAGCAGGATTCCTATTGTTTTTTCTTATTTAGTGGGTTGCAATCCTCATGAGGGATTCAAAATCTTGAATGGTTCTAGTATTGTTGATACAGCCGATTTCTTCAAATTTTTTCTCCGTAACATTTAGATGATAGTTCTACCATTTCCTAGAGGACTGTGGTACCAAATTAATTAACACAGACTTTAAATTATTTATTTTTAAAGAATGAATGCTTTCACAAGATCAACAACCAGAGTTGGAGCTCCTTATTTTTTATGATGTCTACTGCACTATCTTGATATTTTTCTTGATTTCCTAAACAATTTTTACATTTCAACTTTACTTGACACATTGTGTCCATTGACTGTAGATATTAAAATTCTCCATTCAAACTAAAAATCAATACACAGACTTGCTACCTAAAGTAAAGTAATATCTGTTCTGTCTCTTTGCCCATCTTGCTTTGTAATCAATGCAGAATGAGGGGATCTGCATTACTAGAGTCTCTCATGGACTCTTAGTCTGGCATACATGAACAGTTTCACCTATGAATCAAATATGATCTCTCTCCTACAGTCCTTCTGAGGCTTTGGGATTTGTTTCAAGCTCTTCTGGTCCCACAGAATTTGTTTAACAATATTAACTGCCAAAGTCAGTGAACTGTAATGGTTTTGAAGTAAGTATTGCCTATTAAATTCTCGTTTTCCATACTTTCATTTTGTAGGAGTAGAAGGAAATGCTGTGCTTTTCACCGTAAAGGGACACAAACTGGTCATAGTACCCTGGTAATGTGTGGCTTTCCTGAGACTGAAAATTCTGAAACTCCTAGTTCTTTGGGGTTTTACAGATAACATGACATTTGCATTAACAACATAAATTGCCAAGTTTCCCTAATGTTCGTAATTTGGTCAGGGAGCAATTGGCTATCTTCACCTCTGTTTAGCTATTCAGTGACAAATTTTGATGTTAAAGTGTGCTCCAGTCTAATCTGCTCTCTCTGTTCTTTCCTACAGTTTCTTTCACTTTCTGAATGTATATTCAACTCAGCATAATTCATAAATTTCTGTTCCTGACTTTTGTATTTTCCTTAGAAGATGTTTTCACTCCTTTCCTTATCTCTTGGAACTCGAGCTGCAACTAGTTAGTTTCCTCTGTGTTCTCTTCCCATTCTAGATGCCTTCAGAGGCATAGAAATATTTTAGAAATAAAATAAACAATGGAATATTTCAGTTTGAAGGGACTTATAAGGATCACCTAGTCCAACTGCCTGACCACTTCAGGGGTGACCAAAAGTTAAAGCATGTTATTACGGCCATTGTCTAAATTCCTCTTAAACACTGATGGGCTTGGGTCACCAACCACCTCTCTAGGGACCCTGTTCCGGTGTTTGATCACCCACTCGTGAAAGAAATGCCTCCTCATGTCAAGTCTAAACCTCCCCTGATGCACCTTTGAAGCACTCCCACATTTCAGGTAGCCACCTGAAAATTTCATCTCTAGTATTAGCATTAACTGCTGCTTAAGACCTTTAAAAAAAATCTGTATGACAGTCTATTTAATAGCAGTATGTAAAAACAAGATCATTGTATAGCAGCTGTACTGAAAAAATAGTTCCTTATATCTCCACAGCCACTTCTCATAAGTGTGAAGGCTCTCTGTCAGTTTTTGCTTCATATTTGACATACTGGAATAAGGTTTTCTCCTTCAGTGATGTAGTCAAATTTATTATGGTGTTGTACAGGAAATATTCATCATCCTTCAACATCCTCATTTTTGCCTTTGCTGCTATTGGAAGAAGAGGGGAAAAAATCAACTTTGTGATCACCATTAGGGAAACTACCCTACCATTCCTGTTACAGTATGAGGAGTTCCTTTCTTCAACATTCATAGGAAATACCTCTCTGTTTTAACTGATTAGTTAAATCTGCTTGACTGTTTAACTAACATTGTTCTCTGTGCAGCTGCTCGTATATCCTCTGATTCTTTCTCTACCTACTAAGTTTCTGTTCAAGTTGTTAAGATTTCTTCCATTACATGTTTAGCTTGTGTCTGTAAATGAAGAGAGAATACGAGCTTGCAGCATACTGTTATTTTTATCTAAGACTGTCTGCAGTAGTCCAGTGATGGTATGGTTCTGCCTCAGTCTGACTATGGATTATGGAACTAGGCTTTTAAAAGAGTTGTACTGTTGAATGTTTACTGCTGGACTGATTTAGAAGTATCACCTACAGGTTTTCTTTCATGTTCTCTGGACTATTTCTTACAAACACTCTTCAAAGCATCTTTGGCTCAGTTCCATTGCTGAAGAATATATACTTACATACCTCTTGGAGGCTTCTGCCCACTTCCTATAATAGGATGTGATACTTTCTACATTTAAAGTTAATGATGTGTCTCACAGTTCTCAACTCAGATGTGCATTTTGAAAAATAAATCTCACTAAGTTCTCCCAAAAACAGAACTCAAGCTACTGGGTAAAATTTAGACTTGAATTTCATAGATAAGACAGATACACAAGTTTATAGAAAGCACATTCAGGTCAGTGATTATAAATAGCCAAAATTGGGGTCATTTATAATTCATCAAGATGATATAAATCAGCACAATGATTCATAAGCACATTTCCCAGGTTTTCAACATCTGTTGCTTAATATTTCATGATCATTAGTCAGCATGGCTCATCAGTTGGGTTTGCAACATTTACAGTAGCAAATTGATCAAATCAATAACTTTGTTTACTCCATTCAATTTAGCACATTGCTTTGATCACTATAAAAATGCAAACATATGCTTTGTTTTAGTATTCAGTTTAGCATAATGGAATAATTCTTGGTTTGGACAAGATATTTACCAAATTAACAAGATTCCTTTAAATGGCCTTGAATTCACTTAAAATTGTTTCATCTAGAACATCATGACCTAAAATGGGCTTCTGCTGACTCTCTGTGGAAGTTGTCTCTCAAAATCTAATTTAATTAGAGACTGCTTTCCAGCTGGGTAAAATATGTTGCCTTTTACCTTTATAGCAGGCATCTAGGAACCCTGAAATCTCTTGTCTATGTATTTTTTAGGACTTTTTATTTTTTTTTCTTGGATGACATTTGTATCAACTTCAAGTGAAACTGGTATGCAGATGTCTCCAAGGATTCTTGTACAACAGTAGCAAATGGGACAGGCTTTGAACTGTGTGAAACAACCACCATAGGCAGGGCAAACGATGAGCTTTACACAATATTTCAGATCTTGATGCTTCTGTGTAGGTACATTGAGAGAGTAAAATGTTCTGAAATAAAAATTAAATAATATGCCATTCCAGTTTGAAACTCTTTGTGATATATTAATTCTGATTCTTGAATGTAGAATCACGGAATAATGGAATCACTTAAGTTGGGAAAGACCCTCAAGATCATTGAGTCCAACTGTAAACCTAACTCTGTCAAGTCCACCAAATCTCTAATAATACTTTCTTTATAATATAGATCAGAGTGAAAAGGAAACATCATATTAACAGGCTTTTGAAGATTCCAATCACTTTTCATCCTTCAAAGCCTTTGCTGAGTTTAGCTAACTCCTCTCTAGTCTCAGGTATTGTTTATCTTTATTTCTGCCATAGTATGATTGTTCTGATCGTTATCCATAGCAACATTCATCATAACAGCTACTGTTTTCTTCAAAGGGATATGTACACATTAGATTTCTCTAAAGATCAGGTTTAGGTTGGTTCTGTCACTGCACAACTGACTGAATTTCTAATATCAGTAGCTACATTCTTCAAATTTAGCAAAGCTAACAAAATATACTTAAGGTTGCATTTACTGAAATAGGGAATTCCCACTCAAATCTATTCTTTTATAAAATATAAATGTTCTTTGATAATAATAAGGATGGCTAAAAAATGTCATCCTCAAACCTAAATATGAAAAGATCGCTGACTTGTAAAGGTTATAAGCTGGTTCTGTTAGGGAGAATTTAAAGTGATTTATTGTTTATTCAAAGCTTGAACTCATATTTATGATGTATAAAAGCAAAAGAAAATCAAATAAATTATGAAGAAAGCAGCACCGACTTCATAGATGAAAAAATTTAAAGCTTTTATTATTTTCATTGTACAGCACAGTAAGACTAGTTTTGAGTTGGTTTTTTTTCTCATTTGTGACTCCCCATTTCTCAGTAAATTAATAGATACACATTATTCTTGCCAGGTTCTTTGTATTATTTGGACCCGAAAATGAATTGCTTTGATTTCTAAAAAGAAGTAATCAACTATTCTTATTACTTGATATTTAGAAAGAGCTAGAATTTGCTTTGTATTTTGCAGAAATAAACTCCTCTTGACAATGTGAGTACAATCAATCAGTCACAGAAAATTAAGCACTTGGATCATTGTCATACAGTGATTTTTAATGGAAGTTACTAGGAAATTAGAGGGGGGATTTTTGTGTAGAAAATGAAAAATAGTGTACAGCTATTTTAAACTTGTAGTTACATTTTAATTTTGTTTTTTTAAAAAAAGAAAATTATTTTAAATATTTTAATCTTTAAAATTACTCAAACACTGATTCTTGTAAAAATACTGACTTTTAATAGCAATCTTTTTTATCAAAAAAAAGAGTTAAAATATGGTATTGTAATATCATACAACAGGGTTTTTAATTGAAAAATGGAAAAAAATTTAATAAAATTTAGAAGAGGAAGTATTTCTTTTGGTGGAAAAATGTATTTTGTGAGAGAATGTTCAAAAACTTTTCATATTCTTCTAGCAATTTTGTTGGTACATGTACTAGCATGAACTACACATATTCATAGTTTGGGAAGCATAGTATAGAAATGTCTTGGTCTCACCCTTTTTACTATGATAGTTAACACTTATTTAGTAGCTGTTATTTTCAAGATGGTGTATAGATGTTGGTAACCTAAGTCCAGAGTTTTACTGAGCTGCTTTTGGTCATCTTTGTGGTCCTGTGTGCACTTACACTGGTTTAATTGAAATTCTCAGTACATGGGGATCCACTTGTGCTAACACTACTTAAATTTTGGGAACTAATTCTCTAATATCTGTGAGAAAATTTGAAGACAAAATGTGGTTTAATTACCCGCAGACCTTCTGTTCAGTTTATCTCCCAAAAGAAAGAAATAGTACAGCCACTTTCTCCCCGTCTCCAACGTCCCTAAGCAAGTCAATAAAATCAAGAATATTTAGCAAAATTTAATCCATTTTTCAGTGACACTTCATTTTCTTATATCTTGTAAACAATTTTAAGACATGTTCACATGTGCCATTTTAGCTGCTACCATAACAGCCCCAGAACTATCAACATCTCATTATACTGAGTACCTGCTTGATCTTTCCTCTAAATTAATACTGTACCAAACTCTGGTAAAAATTTATTATGCGATTGCTCTGAAACCATTGAAATCAGAATGAACAGAATGGGTTAGCTGCAATATTATGCCCTCACTGCCATATTATTACTGAAACGTTTGAGGGGCCTCAGAACCATAATAGAGATGGCAGAGTGAAAAGGGCAGTTGCAACAAACAGGATGGGAGTGAAAAAGGCAGAAGTCAAGCCCCTTTGCAGCCAACTGAAAACCAAGGCCAACTAGAATAGTTGTTGAAATTGTAAATGTCAGTCCCAGATGCACCATGAACTGATGCACCAAAAAGCATAAGCTGTATGCTCACCTTGGGGTCATGTTTAGAAAAAAAAAAAGAGGGTTTTATCCTCAATTCAGGCATTTTTCTTTTTACGCTTTTGATTCCTGACTTGGAATTCTGAGCTAGTTATTGGCTTCCAGAGCTGAGAGCAAATAAAAATGGACATGTACTCAGTAGGTTATAATATATGACTATGGAGAAAATGTTTCTGTGAGTAATGAATTCCCTTCTCTCCAAGCCTGACAGGAAAATCTGCTCTATAAACCTTTGTTCCTCAGCCTGCCAGTAGCTGAGACAGTACATATCTGTCAAAGACAAAGTATCTGAAACTAATTGCACATAACTCTAAATCTTTGTTTTCTCCACAGCACATTTAAATTTGTACTTTTAAAAAAATCTCTAACCTTTTCCCCAACCTATATGCTTTACTGTAAACCAGAAAGGACATCTCAGAAACTGTCAGTTCCAGCTCTGTAAAACATATACAAATATGCTATTTGACAATACGAAAACTTTAGAAATAAACACCATCCCTCTTCCAGAAGATTTGGCTGGGGAAAATACACAGCTGTTGTGAACATAAGAATATAACAGCTCTTAGTTCAGTTTTCATTTTTCTGGTTAAGAAATCAATTTGTTTGGTGAGGAGAGAGCTATAGATGTTATTTCCTCATCCCGCAATAATTGTATTTTTTCTGAATCATATTAGTAGTACAATATTACAAACAGGTGACTGTTACATTGTTCAAATATGAGAGTGTAGTCACCCCTGTAAGGAAAATACCTGGTTTAGGAAATTATAAGTCCTGTGCTGGACTCAAAAATATTCCATTCCCTGTCTGCAACAGTAGATAATGGAACAAAGGCAGCTCTTGGGTGAGATAAAACAGGAAATGCCAAGTAGAAAAAGGAGAAGTCATTACCTCCAGATGTATTTTGTGAGATCCTTATTCAAAATCTGAAGTTCAGTTTGTGGTGTCTATGCTTTAGAAAAGCTATTTACAAATTGGAAAGGGTTCACAAACAGTGTGCAAGAATTAGTCTAGAAAATCTACCTTACAGATAAAGCTAAAACAAGTTCAAACCACTCCGCTTAAATAGATATTATTAATTGGTAGTTTGATCACAATCTGTAATTACCTGCTTAGGAAGACTTCGGATATTAGAAAGAACTTTAACCTATCACACAAAAATACAGCAATATAAATGGAATGGAAGATGGTTTAAAACCCCACGTCAGTTTAAAAATAATGTATGTATTTTACATCATGAAGATATTAACCATTTGCTGGTAATGTGATACATTCTCCATCAGACAAAGTCTGTATATTTAAACATCCATAATCCTTCTAAAAGTTTGGCTCAAGAAGAAGTTATGGATGCAAGAATTATTGCTCAGAAAGATTTTGTGTGTGTTACACAATGAGTCAACCTCAATGATCGTGTGCTCATTTGGGCTTTAAACATTTCAAGGTTTTAATGTAAAAAGAGGTAAATTTTAAAGTCTTACTAAAGGACTGTCTTCTAGCACACTACCATTTTTCCTCCTGTATTTTTTCCTTCTGTCTCAACCATAAAACCTACTTTGTTTTGACAAATAACTAGTAATGGGGATCTAGTAGGGAAATTGGAATAATCACAAATCACTTCAGTAAATGTGAGTGGTTAATTCAATGGAAAGCACTGGAAGCTGGAGTGAGACTGTTTTAATCCTTTCTTAATCTACACATATTCCACTTTTCGAAACCGTAAACGAGTATATCAAATTACCACTACGGCATCATCACAGCAAACTCCAGATGGCCTATAATAACTTTAGCATTAGTATGGCTGCTATCTCCCATACCACTAGCTACTCAAAAATGCTGAAGTTTTATAGTTATTAGTAATTCTTTTCATGGGTAATACAGACATTATAAACCCCTTCTTCCGCATCTTTCTCTATTAAATTTTTGTAAATGACTGATCATTCTAGCTTTTTTCCATAACCCAAATACAATGTTACTGCCATTTCAATGGCATTTAGGATATATTTGTGCTATCACAGAAATATCAAGTTGACCTTTCCATATGGTATTTCAAGTATGTCTTGGATTTGTCTAACAGAAATTTAAACTTTGTTAGGCACAAGGGCTATACTGAAGATTAACGTCATATTATTTAATTGTGTTGGTATATATTGCTCACAGATTCATCTCATATTTTTCTTGCCTAGTAGGATTCCCTATCCAAGAATGTATCTAAATGTGGACAGGGCTGGTGAACATTATAACTCTTTCACTTAAGAGTAGGCATTAAAAGAATTACTAACCTTCAAGATGAGGCCGAAGTAAGACTTCAGTTAAGCAGTGTGATTGTTTTTACATGTATATAATCACTGAAGAAGTGGATTATTTTTTTTTTTAATTAAGCCGTACATCTGTAGTAAATAAAATAAGGTTGGAATAGGCATTCAAGCACTGGGCCACTAGTATCTATGCTGTTTAGCACCACAAAATTAACAAGATATAAAAGCAAAACAGATAAACTGTTTGTGCAGAGTCCTGGCATAAAAAAATAAAACAAAAACAAAAAACAAACAAAAAAAACCCCAAAACCCCCCAAAAACAAAAAAAGTGGTTGTTAACAAAAATATCTCTCTCTTTTCTTTGATTCCTGTAGTATCTGGGAAATGTGTATTTGGAATATTAATGCATATATGTGCATAAATAAACAGATTGCATATCTAATCCTTGTCACTATTTTTTCCTTTTAATGTAAGCAATCTCGATCTGAAATGGAAGCAAGTTAGTTATTTGGGATATAATAGGAGTTTGGAAGACCAGGCTGTTCTAAAATTAATCTGTATCAAAAATTATTTAAAAGCCAAATTTGACTGAGTAGAATACAGTTCACACCACCTTTGACAGGTAAGATAAACAATGCTAAAGCCACAGAGCAACATTACAAAAGCATATGAGCATAGGAACGATAAGTGTGTTCATTTTCCTCCAGAAAATGGTTTTGGACTAATATTTTAAAGACTAAATGAAAATATGAATTTTTTGCCTTGTCTACAGAGTTCATTTTAATGCAAAAACATATTAATATTTAGGTATTAAAAACACATAAGTCTGACTGATTTTCTGATACGTTCACTCCCGTGTGAAAATAAGCAGGAGCAAGGTGAAAGCAGGCAACTGTAGTATAACCCCAGATGGATATTAGTTTCAGAAATATTTACAACTACTGATCAGTAGTTTTTCTATTCTAATGTAACATAAAAATGTCCCTACAACTCATAATCGTAATAACATAGACTTGCCACTTGTGTGATGTATCTACTATATATTTATATTAGTAGTTTATATAAAATACTTGTTTTTTTTTTCCTCTCCGTCATGCTGTTGATCTCTGTCTAATATTAATACCTCTAAGGATCTTTTTCGCTCTTTCTCTCTTCTTTGGGAAGTTTCAGTAAGTGGGCTTTGCGCTGAATCTTAAAATTCTTTAAATGGATTCCTAATACAAAACAGAAAATGCATCTATAAATAATGAAAGGGGGTAGACCATTGATTTACAACAAAATAAATGACAGTACTAGATGTATACTGACTCCTAGATTTGTAATTGGGTCTATTAATAATAGATGTTAATATTAGATTAAAGACATTACATAAATAATGCAAACATGTATTAGAAGGAAGTGCAATAAAACTAAGAACTGGAATTTCCACATATGTAGAAGTCATGAATCTGCAGAACTGGGCATAAGACTGCTGGGGAATTTGTGAAGTTGCAGAGCAGACAGAACTGAAAGTCTCTTTTTAGGCTCTGTGTTTTCTGTGACTTTCTGCTCACGACACTTTGTTTTAACTATGTGATTAATTTACTCTAATTTTTATTTTACTGAATTTTTATTTCCTGTTAGATTATCAGTGAACAGTCAACAACATGTGAAAGGCAACTCAAAAGCTCACACTGATGACATCGTATGGTGTAGGGATCTCTATACCTTTGAAAACCTGGACCCTGTGCACAAGTTAAAATTCCTGGCATAAAAGCTGTTAGCTGAAACTGTTTTGTCTTGAGTCAGACTGGGGAGCGCTGTCTAATTCTGAACTGTGCTGCAGTGATGTTTTTCTAGACCATAAGGATAAAAAAAAAATTCTAATTTTCACCTGTGTTCCATATCCCATGGTCTTTACCTTTCAGATGTTCTCTGATTCAGGTCAGTTCCTCGTCTCTGTGTAGACGCTGCAGATTCTTGCTGTAGCCCTATGGTACGTAACTCTCACGCTGTGAAGGAAACGGTTCTCATCCGGGAGAGGCAAAGGAGTGATCAAGGGACATACATCCTCTTGCTTCTATGCTGGAGTCCAGTTCTTTATTCTTTGAAAGCAAAAATAAGACATCACTGAAATAAAAGGGTTGGTTTGTTTGTGGTTTTCTGGTTTTGGTTGGTTGGTGTTTGGTTTGGGTTTTTTTTTCATTTTTCTGGGGGGAAGAAGGAGGTATCTTAACCTTGTGTCTGTGATCCTGCTAGAACTTTGATTGTTTTCTCCTCAAATTCTTTTGCCCGTTCCTGGACAGACCCTACTTTGTCATGGATGTTCCTATGAGTTTGCTAAAGAAAAAGTTGTTGGTCTTTTTGATGATGAAACATGGGAATAAAAGTAAAAAGGAGGACTAAAACCCATTTTCCGAAAGTTACTTCTCTTCTCCTTCCCTTTTTTTCCTGTGCTCTAAATATTCAACAGAACAGCTGAAGGAATTATTGAAGCTTCTAAATATAATAACTTACATAGATCTGAAGTGGACTTTTTTACACAGGCTTATGAATACCATATTAAGGTGCATAGTGTCCTCAGTAATCCCATAGATAGCAAACACAAAAGAATTACAGGTCACTTTTGTATTCATTCTGGAAAATTTTGCCTTTATACATGAAATGGAGTTTTGGAGATAGCCTGTTGTCATGGTTTAACCCCAGCTGGCAGCAAGGACCATGCAGCTGCTTGCCCAGTTCTACTCCTCCCCCCTGCCCCCCCACCCCCCCACACACCGTGCCCAGAAGGATAGGGAGAAGACATAGAAAAGGAGGGGAAAGGAAAAAAAAACCAACCCCAAACTCATGAGTTGTGGTAAAGACAGTTTAATAGAACAGTACCAGAAAAGGAAAATAAATAATAATAATAACAGTAAAAGAATATAGAAGATGAAATAATATAGCACAAGTCACTCTCACCACCTGGTAAATGGGTTGCCCATCCCATCCCAAGCAGTGATCACAGATTCCCACCCCCCCAGCCAACCCACCCCCATTTATATACCAAGCAAGACATCTATGGAATATTCTGTCGGCTAGATTGTTCTGTCTATGCTCCCTCTCAGCTTCTATTAGTCCTTGACTAATATAAACATCACCTGTCAACAACTAAAACAATTTGCATTATCAACATTCCTTTCATGCTAAATCTGAAACAGTAGACACAGAAAATTAACTCTATCCCAGCTGGAACCAGGTCACCTGTGAACTATAATGCACACCAACTGAAACATTTGAAAGGACCCTTCGGTTATTTCTTTTACCTTATTTTACTATTCAGAGATTAAATGAGCATTTCAAGGTAATGCAATGTATTCTTTACTAGCAGTAAACAACCTCAAAAAGCCTGGAAGGGAGCTAATCTAGGCCACACTTCAGAAAAAAAGTTAGAAAGTTGAACAAAGTTGCAAACAGGTGAAATACCTGAGCAAATAAAATGGCACTTATTTTACAAATTGAGTCAGACAGTGCGCAAAAGACATTTACTAACTGATACCGGTGTCTTTCTGTTATTTTATATTTACATTTACTTTATAAGAACAAATAACAAGGAGGTAAACAAACAAAAAAGAGTCATTCCAGTGACAGATGCTAAAGGCAGAGGCTGTAAGGAACAAAAGAATAGAAAACAATCATATATAATTGATCTGGGACCTCTTCTTCTTTCCCCACCTTTTGTTCTACAAATCCAAATGTAGGAACAAAGTTTGCCCTGCCAATTTAATCCACCTGAAATGGGTTAGATTTCCTTGGCAGACAATAAAGTAAGATGACAATCAGAAGCTGACTAGTTAAAAGGTTGTTAGCAAACACTAATTCTCAACTTTGTAAAAACAGTGAGACTTGACAAAACAACCCTCTGGAAGCTAGAAGCAGCGGAAAGGGGAGATACTAGTTGCTAAGAAAAAAAAAACCTGTAGAAGTACAAAGTTCTTAGCAAAAGAGTGTGAAATATTTGAACCAATAAAATCAAGTCATTACATTTAACAACTAGTCATCCCCTGAAGGCCAGCACGTGGCCTGAATGTACAAGGTGGCAGGTGGCAGAGAAGAGAATGTAACCCATGTGGTAACTTAAGGGACAAACATAAAGGAGAGCTCTCCTCTAGTTGCGCCTACAAGATACATACCATTCACTCATGCAGAGACACCCGACTAACTTTGGATGATTTAGTTGAGCTACCAGAAACAGCATTAACTTTCCATCCAGAATAATTAGTACTGATGGAAAAGAAGGTACATTCACCTGTGCAGAATAGTAAATAGTGGAACAGTCCCATGTAGCAGCTTTAAACATGGGCTTTTTTTTTTTTTTTTCTCCTATACATATGCATTTATTTTTATTTCCTTGGCATATAAGGATGTTCTTCTTTTACTTACTCCCTAGTATATTCTGATGAGGAACACAATGTAAGACTCCATCTTTCCAGGAAAGAAAATCCGTCCAATTCATTTAGTTATGAGAAACCTACATCCAAAATGTTACTTGAGAAGCTGGCTTTAGATTGTTAGAGGATGAGGAAAACTAGTCTATTTTCCCTATTTACTTATACTCCCATATAATAAATTAGGGCTGTTCAAAAATACAGAAAAATGATATCAATCTGTATTGGAAGTAACTAAGTTAGGAGCATATTTGAGTAGTATTATTGCCATAAAGTTTTGTGCCAGGAAAGACAGAAATTATATCACTCATCAAAAGACATTCGCCAAACACCAATGTCATCTTGTGCTACTCTGGCATGAATCAGAAGTAGTGTACACATACCAACGAAGTTAGTTGCATCATGTTCTCAAAAGAGACTCCATTAGAGATGCATTGTTTTTCATTTCAGAAGTTTGTGTTAGATTTATTTAAAATTGTGTGCTAGTTCTTTAAAATAAGCACTACACTTTCAGATGGCAATAAGGCATGAACTATGGTACACTCTTGACATTCAGAATAGTCACGTTTTGATGCACTTTGCTTTGTGCATAATCCTCCTCATAAGAGGGAAGAAAAACACATTTGTTTATTTCTTTTTCCTTCCCAATAATGCAGTTATAAAACTTTCAGCCTAGGAGATACACAACATTGTCCTTAATTAAACTGCATTTATTCCTGTGCAGTTATTTCCGATTTATGCAAGAATAGGACCAGACTCCAATTTTTTTGAATATTTATTTATAATAACAAGTATAACAGAGGCAGCAATAGTGTCCTCATAATGAAAGCTGCAGTGAGACTAGCACTTTAAGTAGGATATATCTACAAAGTCTGAAATATTCATGTTTCTGATTGGAACATGACAAGACTATAATGAAGTTTAACATACCACTGAAAGATTAGATTAAATAAAGCCTGAGATACCCATAAACATCATTCCCTAATTCAAGAGCAACACAAATAGGAAAGTAAGATTTTTATCACATTTGTTTAGGAGTTTATATTAAGAGTTAAGATAAAACTTTTGAATGGCTAGGTATCCCAGGTGTGAATGATATTCAGTTTTATGTGCTCACACTTATTAAAATATGTCACCCAGTGTCACAGTAATGTCTGCCAACCTGAAACAGAGTATAATGAGATGGATGTGTAATGAATACTGATGTTTATAAACTGTATATAAATAGTTTACTAGATTAATTAACTAAGTGGCCACATATTTTGTGACACTTCCTTGTTTGTTCAAGTAGTGTAAGTAAAATTTATTTTTTTACTAAGGACGTGCTTGTTAGTAAAACTGTCCTTCCTAGACTATGAAGTAATTCGGTTCAGTATGAGTAACTCACCTTTTGTAATTAGTATAAAAGTGGTATCTATCTATGCCATAACATAGATGCTGCTTTCTGAGACAGGACAGGAATTATGACGAAGGCTGATGATAAGACTTCAAAATAGTTCTCAAGAAACCTCTAGGAATAAGGCTACCCACTGTGGTGTTGCAGCTACTGCTGTTACAGCTGGATATAATCTGTTCTGTAGATGACATGTACAGACATTAACTGGCTGATGTATGAACTTCAAGCCTTAACTGATGTTGCACTTTGGCCTCTATATCTTTTTTTCTTTTCAATTTTTGTACTAACTTTGCAAGCAAAAAAACGCAGAATTCTGGCCATCTGTCTGGCATTTTCAGATGGCTAGTGGTCCAGTTAGGGTGGAAACTGTCAGTCTTTCAGACCCCACCACTAATTTACCAGAAATCCAAGTGAGTGGTCCCAAGCAAAACCAACAGTAATCCATTTGTGAAGATTTACTCTGTATGAGTCAAATGCATCCTGAACATACCGACCACCTATGTGCTTGATCTGCTCACTGGCAGCAAATCAGGCATCAAGACATTTCAGTTTCTGCCTGGGTTCAGATCCACCAAGTAGCATACAAAAGAGAAACCTGATATACCCAGACATGACAGACTCAAAGTATGGAGTTGCAATCACTCTGATGTAGCCAGAACCATTACGTCTTACTGTGCTTTACACAGAACAGCTGTTTAGTAAAGTCTGCAAAAACAGCCTTAAGTTTGAAAGTTTCCAGATGGTAATATGGGGGGGGTAACCTGCTCCTTAAGAACAGACCAGTCAGCCACATGTCCAGAAATCTGGCCTGCTTTGAATTTCAAAATATTGACAGGTCTGGGGTTACACCTAGTAGGGCCTTGCAAAAGTCTATCCAGGACTAATGTGATGGACTAGGAGTGGTACTAGCCATTTCTTAATTTGCATATCCCTCTGATTATCTCCAAAGCAGCTAACATTTCTTAGGGTTATATTTTTATGCAGTTTAGTTTTAGCAAACTGTATAGCCATAAGGTATGTAAATACTGTAAAATTTAAGTTAAGTACCGTAGCATACTCAAGTATTCTAGTGCACTGTGTTTCTTCCATTCCAATTCAGTAGCAGGTTGCTACTTACTGTGAAAACAACTCCGTCTGGTTTAGTTCTTACTATTGTTTTTCATAATGTACTTTCTATTGAGGACTCAGTATCTCATGTATGTTCAGATATCTTCCAGATACTGTATTTCACTTTTTGTCTCTCTCCTCCACCATTTATTTCTTCTGAATCCTCGCTATTCCTCTTCTGCTATGCTTTTTCTGCTTTGTGGATCATGAGCCAAAAAGCAGGTTAAGATAATGTGTAAGGCAAATCATACCTGACTAATCTGGTGGCCTTCTACAATGAAGTGACTGCATTGGTAAACAAGGGAAGAGCAGCTGATGTCATCTATCTGGACTTCAGTGAGGCCTTTGATGTGGTACGTCACAGCATTCTTGCTGCTAAATTGGAGGAATATGGGTTTGATAGGTGAACATGTTAGACAAATATAAGGAATTGGCTGGACAGCAGGATCCAAAGAGTGTTCAAGTGGTAACCAGTAGAGTGGTGTGCTTCAAGGGTCCATACTGGGACCAATACTATTTAACATGTTCATTAATGACTTATATAGTAGGATTGAGTGCACTGTCAGCAAGTTTACAGGTGACACCAAGCTGAGTGGTGAGGCTGATATGCTAGAGGGAAGGGACCCCATCCAGACTGACCTTGACAGGTTTGAGGAGTGGGCTCATGTGAACCTCATGAGTTCCACAAGGCCGAGCACAGTGTCCAACGCCTGGGTTGGGGCAATCCTCAATATCAAAACAGACTGGGTGATGAGTTGTTTGAAAGCAACCCTGTGGAGAAGGACTTGGGGGATACCAGTGGAGGAAAAAACAAAAGCCAATTGGAAAGCCAACTGTATCCTGAGCTACATAAAAAGAAGTGTGGATAGCAGGTTGAAGGAGGTGATTCTCCCCCTGTACACCACTCTCATAAGACCCCGCCTGGAGTACTGCATCTGGCTGTGGGGCCCCCGGCACAAGAAAGACATGGACCTGTTAGAGCAGATCCAGAGGAGGGCCACAAAAATGATCAGAGGGTTGGAACACTGCTCCTCTGAAGAAAGGCTGAGAGTTGGAGTTGTTCAGCCTTGAGAATAAAAGGCTCTGGGGACACCTTATTGTGGCCTTTCAATATGTAAAGGTGGCTTATAAGAAAGACAGAGAAAGGTTTTTTACCGAGGCCTATAGTGACAGGACAAGAGACAAGAGTTTTAAACTGAAAGAGGGTAGATTTAGGCTGGACATAAAGAAAAAATTTCTTGTGATGAGGGTGGTGAGACATTGGAACAGGTTGTCCAAAGAGGTTGTGGATGCCCCATAACTGACAATGTTCAAGGCCAGGTTGGATGAGGCTTTGAGCAACCTGATGTAGTGGAAGATGTTCCTGCCCATGGAAGAGGGGTTGGACTAGATGACCGTTGAAGGTCCTTTCCAACCCAAACTCTTCTATGATTTTTTGATTCTATGAAATTGCTATATACCATTTTTATTTTATTTACAGTAATATAAAATCTGTCTCTCAATCTTCATGTGCTATGGTCATTTATTAAAGACATCTCCATCTTTACAGCTATCTTGTAATAACCACAGCAATGCAAACTATCTAAATTCACCAATAAATAATTCTTGAAGTTTCAGAGTAGCCCAAAGGCATTAGACACCTAAATCCTATTCAGTTTAATGAGATATATGTGCCTAAAATCTCCAATGCTTTTGAAAATCCCTGCTTGAGAAAACATTTGGGTTTTCTTAAAACGCTCTGTCTTAAAACCACAGCTTACCAGGTTCAGACCTTGACAATACCTCAGACAACTAGATGCTGAGCAGATTTTATCTCTATGAAGAATTTCTGTGTCATGAGCCCCTTATATAATCAGATCACATGTACATGTCACATTCTCAAGGCTAACGAGGTTCAGGTGATAAAACTGAGGAAAAAAATTACACAGCAACTAAAACCAAAGCCTAAATTATGGCTGCCTAAAGTCACAGACAAACAGAACCAGAACTCATGAGTTTCACTCCAGTGTTATTAATGGCAAGACTACCAAATATGCACTCAAGCCTTTTCTGTAAGACACACAGAAAACATGGAGCTACAAGACATATTTAAATTATTCATGTGAAATAAGTGTATGTTGTTCCTATTGAATTAAATGGTAGTTGCACCTTTGACTACAACAAGGAGATATCGCTGCTTTTACATGATACACCTTGAATGTGTACACACATATAAAGCATTAGTATGAAAGGAGCTGAATAAAATAAATGTAATAGCCTGAGCAAACAAAAAATGTGAAAGAACTTTAAAGTAAAAGTTCAGAGAATGTTTACAGTCTGCCCATAGCTGAGAATGCCAAATTTTGATGCATATTTTCGGCTTTAACAAATGGAAGATTGATAGCGTGAAGCTGTTTGTTATTCCAGTCACCATTGTCCTTGTTGATTTTAGCTAGAACTCTCTCCTCCTGTCAAGATCAGTTTATATTCAAGTGTGTCACAGTATCAATGCAGACAGCATTGAGATATGGACAGTATAATTTGCAAGCAGTGACCTTGGTTAAAGATTTGTCAGACTATTAATTTCCTTTTCTAGTGCCATTTCAAGTTAAAATTATGTCAGGAATGGTTAATCCAACCAGTAACATTTTTATGGGTAAATATATGCTCTTAGATTAGATTGATTTTAGTTTACATAGTACTGTGAATTTCTCTGCCTAAATCAGTGGTGAAATAGCTTGGAGTGAACTGTTCTAGGTCTTCCCTCTAGCCTTTTTTTCAAGTACCTTGTATGCTTATGAAAGATATAGGATTGACACAACTGTGAAATTAATTCTATTTATTTTCCAGACATAGAAAATACAAGTTGGACAGTGACTGTCAAAGTCTCTGCACACAAGTCAGGCACTATCTTAACTTTCTTTCCAAGGGGCCAGCTCTGCATCTGTAAGTGTGTTTATCCTTCAACCTGTTTATTCTTTGGGTCTTTTTGTGGAAACTGCCAACTAGGTTGTTAGTTCTGTTGGCTCTCTCTGCAATGTTGACACCTCTACATCAAACAAGGCATGACTCATTCATTTAGGATGTTAATTTACAAGCATCATTTGTCTAATTTGCAACACCTGTATTCCAAGTTATGCTTCACATATCTATAATGAAATAGTTACAGTACCTTTATTAAACTTTGCATTGTATTTTGTATATAAATGCATATACATAATTACATACAAACATACTACATGTACACATACATATATACATATATCCATTATATATGTATGTTTGTATACATATATCTAAAATATACAGCTAAGTAGTGTTAAAAAACATAAATGCTAATTGTTTGTATAGAAAATTCCTTGTGCAAAACTTGGCATAAAGAATATAATATACACACCAACCATCACATTTTCATTGTGGTTTATGTGGTCTTGTACAGGATGCTTTGTTTGTGAATTTATTCATTACCAGGATAATGCAGAGCAAATAAATAGATAAGGGTATAGTCCTGGACATATATCATGTTACATTTGTGCTGCAAAGTAGCACTGCTCTATGTGTCATATTTAAAAAAAAAAAAACAACTTACCACACAAAGTAATGTTATTCAAAGTTTACAAATACTAGGTCAGATCCTGAGACGTATAAATCAGTGAAGTAATGATGGGGCTCCAGTGACTTTTGCCAACTGTTACTTATACCAGCTAACTTACTTACACCAGTAAGTCTGTAATTTACTAAATCTAAAAACCGGAATGATTTTGCTATATACATCCATTTAAATATACACAGTTCAGTTAACATAATAATACATTTTCTTTTTACCCTTTCATTTTACACCACTTAACTGGCAATAATAGATTAAAGGATGATTGTAGAGAAAGTCACTAGACCAAATGACTCTCAAATGTTATGAATAGTGATCAAGTGTTTAATTTGAAAGTTAGAGTCCTTTCACAAAAAAGGATGAGGGAAAGAAGTGTTCTTCATGGAATGTTTGATTGGTGAAACACAGTATTTTGTATAGTATCTTTAGTAAAGCCTACATTCTAAACAAGGAACCAAATCGCTTCAGACAGGCATTACATTAAGATTATGAGAGGGAGGGAGAAATTAAGACGCAGATGCAAAGGAGAAAATATTTGTACTCTGGCTTTTCAACAAAAGCGAGCTGTTGGTAGCACTGATAGTTAAAGACAGGTTCATAAAAGTGAGAAACTATTTAACATAACTGAAAAGGAGAAAAGGTCTAATATATCATGTGACAAATGAGTATCATCACAACAGAAACATATCGAAATCGTTTTATAATTTATGGCCCTTGTCTTAAGTAAGATGGAATTTGTTCCTCCCTTGCTTACATATACTAAAGCAATTAACTCTGGAGTTACCTGTGAATTAACTCTTATCAAAGAGATCTATTCAATCAGTTTTGTAGAGTTCTTCATAGCATATTTTGAAGGAGAGGGGTTAGAGATAACAAAAATGCTATTGGAGTAGATCTGTCAAAGCTATGAAAACAGTAAATGTGGGGTCCATTTTCTTCAGGATCACTATGCCAAGTTTTCTTTCTAAATGTTAAATGATGACTTCATCACCTCCGTAGTACCCATTATCTCCTCTTCACTTAGTTCCACATGATGTAGGACCCACATAAAATATAGCCTTCAATCTGAAGGAGATAAGGGACATAACTATTGTCATCCTTACTCTAGTCTTATAGATTCTTCTCAGTCACAGTCATGCAGCCCATAGTCACAGTCATTTTGCAGATTTTTTTTTTTTTTTTCTCTCTCTCTCTTAGATGAGCTTTGTAATAGCAGCCAGTGCAACTCTTTAGAAATGGTCTCCTTTAATCAGTCTGGGCTTCTGCTGTATAAAGAAGCTGGTGGTTGATAAATTCAACTACTAATAAGCAGACCTAGAAAGCCAAACTCTACTAAGATCTAGGTAGCACTCACTGAAACTTTTTCTGAGAACTGCTTACTTTACTAACATGATAAGGGCTCTCTGTTCAGGTAGTTCCAGTAATTCTTTTTCAGTAATCTACAATTATTACAGACACCTTTAAGTGTGAAATTGTGTCTTTCAGACTTCCAGTTTGACATGTCTAGTTTCCTTACAGCTTAAACACCCTATAAATACAATGAAGTATATAAGCTAAAATTCAATGAAAATTACTCTATAAAGGTGCCCAAGCTAAAATATTGCCCTTAGCTTTGTAAAGGCATAAGATGTACATACCCTGATGTCTTTTTCCAGAATTTGTATTTCACTGCATTTTTGTTCATTACTTTAGATATTATTTGCACAGAGGGACATTATCTTTTCAGGGGAAGATGGAGTGAATCCTGCATGAAGTATAAAAGCATTACTTTCACTTTAGTTTGACAGAGTCTATGGAGATTTAGGATATTGTCTATAATGGATACATATAAGGAAATAATTTGAAGCTGTGGTGGTGTGTGAAAGGTCACGATCCAGAACAAAAGCTAAAACCAAAATTCCACACTAGTGGAAGTCTAGTAAAAAGTAACAAAGAAGTTCCAGGTCTGAATAATGACAAATGCTATTACTTCTTGAGACCATGTGATGGCAGAATGTGATATTCATTGATATTGCCTTCTTTGAAGTTTTACTACTTCTGATTGCTGTTGTGTCATATAGAGCTACACATAGTCTTCCATGGAAAACTGAAAATATGTATAGTTTTGTTTCTTTTCTTCATCTAATTAATAAACACAGCTTTATATATATATTGCTGCATATTTCAGATTACTTTTAAATAATGTAGTTAATTGTAAGTAATTTTTCTCATGTATTTGTACCAATTAAAATTAAGAAAAGAGTGGCTTTCACTTTTCCTGGTATTTCACAGTTTTCAAGCCTGAAGGTTGCCCTTCCAGTTGTAGACTCTTTATTTTGCTTAATTCTTATTATGTAAGCAAAGTGCAATGAATACACATTGTTTTTTTAGTGAGTATTGTAGCAGTCCCATAAACACTCATTTCTGAGACATTCAAGATATGCTTAGGAGAATGAAACTGTACAGGTTGCTCCAAACACAATGGTGCAAACAGGATTAAAATGAAGATTGCAGAGTCTGGATTTAAAACATGCTAAGTCAGGTAAGACCTGAGAGACCTTGCACAAACTTACCTGCTACTGCAAGAAGTAATCACACTTTATAATCACATGGAACTCTTAGATTAACACCTTTTGCACTGCTGCAGGAGTCCAGGATTTCAAAACCCTCTGAGGGGCAGGGCGGCCTGCAGTCAAGGCCAGCTGTGATATGGTACAGCTAGGCAACAGGTAGTCAGGCTGCTGTGAATAAAGCTGTGAGAAGCTTTGTCAGCCCCTCCTTCACCCAAGAGCTGCACTTAAGCTCAGGCCCTCACCCCTGGTCCCTGTGCTGTGGGAGTCATAGCCTGTGCTATGTTGGAGTCATGCTTGTGCTTGGCTGTATACCTCACTGGTGCTCATCCTGACACATTGACTTGACTTCCTGGTTTGACCTTGGGCCTGTCTCATCTCTGTGGACTTGCCTGGCAATCACTGGACTGTGGCTGACCCATGATACCATCACTGCTCTGTTCTTCTTGCTCCAGAGCCAGAGGTCTGGCTGAATCAGCAAGGTCACAGGTGCTGCCAGCCTTGCTGCCGCTTTCTCCTCTCTGCTTACCCTTCCTTGAGTATCAGTCCAGTCTTGCTGCTGTTGGACATAGTGCCTGACACCATGAGCTACAACTGAATTAACACTTCAATGCTCATTATTATTGGCATCTGTCATTTACAATTAATGTACCATTCCAGCTCTATTTCTCAGAAAACAGAACTTTGGGTAATATGCTGGCGATACAGGTTTTCATCATACAGGTCTTTCCTACAATCAGAGTGTTAGGATTACATAAGGAAAAGCTCTTATCTCCGCCAAAGTGTACATTTTTAGCTCTGTATGGCAGCAGTCATACGAAGATGAGTCCTGGTGGACAACAGGATGACCATGAGCCAGCAATGTGCCCTGGTGGCCAAGAGGGCCAATGGCATCCTGGGGTGCATCCAAAGGAGTGTGGCCAGCAGGTCGAGGGAGGTCATCCTCCCCCTCTACTCTGCCCTGGTGAGGCCGCATCTGGAATACTGCGTCCAGTTCTGGGCTCCCCAGTTCAAGAAGGACAGGGATCTGCTGGAGAGGGTCCAGCAAAGGGCTACAAAGATGATTAGGGGATTGGAACATCTTTCATATGAGGAAAGGCTGAGGGATTTGGGTCTCTTTAGTCTAGAGAAAAGAAGATTGAGGGGGGATCTTATTAATGCTTTCAAATACTTGAAGGGAGGATGCCAGGGGGATGGGAGCAGTCTTTTTTCAGTGGTGCCCATTGATAGGACGAGGGGTAATGGGCACAAGCTTGAACATAGGAAGTTCCATCTTAACATGAGGAGGAACTTCTTTACTTTGAGGGTGGTGGAGCACTGGAACAGGCTGCCCAGAGAGGTTGTGGAGTCTCCCACTCTGGAGACATTCAAAACCCGCCTGGACGCTGTCCTGTGCAACCTGTTGTAGGTGACCCTGCTCTGGCAGGGGGGTTGGACTAGATGATCTCCAAAGGTCCCTTCCAACCCTGACGATTCTGTGATTCTGTGATTCTATGGGCTATATACTCTTTTATTTCACTTTTCTTCACCATCAGAGCAAATACACCTTATTTCCACACTGTGAAATTGCCCTGGTGTGTCACGTTTCATTGCTGGAGTCTCATCTCCCAGGCTCATTTCAGCTGGTGCATCGCATTGGCCTTACATTCCTGGGACTGCGTTTTTGGTAGCTATAAGCAGAAATTATACTTGGATATAAGAAGGTGAGTAACGTGTCTAATTGTATGTGTGTGCAGTTATGCCTGCATTCTGGACAGCTTAATGAAAAGTGTTCAAGAGGATTTTATTTGGACTTTGGACCATGTATGTATCAATAGTAACCAGGAAAACCTGCATGCTTTGGGTTTTGTTTGTTAGTGCCCCTTGATCGTGCCCTGCCTCAGGCTGCAGGGTGTGCCCTGCTTTCATGCCAGTGTCAGA
>VZSZ01001453.1:15557-27953 GCA_013398815.1 Ibidorhyncha struthersii
CTGCGGGTGCACCACTGCCCCAGCACCCTCCTTTGCTGCCCCTGTCCCCCCCCCAACCCCTCGGCTGTTCCCATCAGCCGCAGCACTGCAAGGGACAGGTGTCCACCGGCCACTGAGCTGCAGAGAGAGGGTGGGAGCTCAGATGCAGCGGAGTGCCCAGGGAGGGAGCGCATCCCCAGGGCCCTGCAGACGGGGCAGCGAGGGGACAGACACGGTGCAGATGGACCCACTCGGCCCCATGCCTGACTGAGGAGAGGTGACCCCCCAGCCAGACCCTCGGCCTCACTCACGTGCGCGGGGCCCTGCGGCAGCGAGCACGCACGAGGGGCTGGGTGCCGGGGCCAGCACGCCAGGGCTCCATCCTCCCGCCCCTGCCCCTTCCCCCAGGCAGTAAATCATTCCCGCTCCCCTCATGAAAGGCCCGTGTATGTGCTGCCGGCGCAGGGAGCCTGCCTGGTGCCAACAATATTGCTCTTGGAAGGCAGCCGGGGCTGCGGGAACACAGCCGCCCCTTGTGCCTGGCCCCAGTGCTCGCCGCCGCTCCCGCTGCGGTGGCACCTGCGGCCAGCATGAGTGCGCACGGCCCGGTGGCTCCTGGGGGGGGGCCCGGAGCCCGGGGGGCTCTTTCCTCCTGGAAGTTTCTCTTGGCCTCCCTTGAATGGCTGTTGTTTGGGGCGCGGGCTCCCCAGCTCCCTGTACCACGTACACTCGTGGGGTTGGGGGGCTGAGGCTGAACGAGCTCATGCCACATGCTGGGGCGATGTGAACCCCCCCGCACTGAGGGAGTGCTCCTGTCCCAGAACACAGGGGGTCCTACGCTGCACCAGTGCAAGGGATCCCAGCTCCGTCCAGCCCTGCCGGCCCCAACACACGGCAGCTTCCAGCCCCAGCCACAACGCGCTGCCGTTGTGTCAGCGGGGACCTGCCGAGGCGGGCAGGGGGCGAGCCAGAGGGACAGGCAGCCCGCTCCACAGGGACCAGGTCCCGCACTGGAGGCGAGCAGCTGGGCTGGAAGCAGCGCTCCCCACACCGCTCTGGTCTTGCCTGCCCATCCGTATCTCCAGCAGGGAGGGACCGATGGAGTAACCTGGCCCGGTTAAGGTTTAACCAGGCAGAACTTGGCAAACATGAACCTGCTGCTCCCTCTGGGGAGCTGAGAACATGGGGCCCGGTGCAGGGGCTGCAGGACTGGGACACCAGGGCCCTGGGCTTTGGCCAAGCCCCCAGCCCGGCACAGGAGCACCCACAGATTTGGGTGCCAAGGGCCGAGGCGGCAGCACAGAGTGAGCAGCGTTGTGCCTTGTCCCTGCTGCAGCCCTGCTGCCCCTGCCCGTCCTGGGTAGCGCTGGGGATGGGGCACACGGGGCCAGGACGGGTGCTGCTCGCCTTGGGGTCATGGCACACACGGGGCTGGACACCATGGTGCCCATCTGGGGGCCGAGCATGCATGAGCTTTGCCTGCCAGCCCTGTCCCCCCTGGGGCACCGGGGCTCCGTGGCAGGGGGCTGCAAGGCAGGAACGCGGCCACCCCGATGCTCCCAGACCCTAATCGCAAGCAGGCGCCCAGCTCTGCCTCCACATCTGCACCCGATTTACTCGCTGGAGCCAGCAGGGCCACGAGGGATGGCAGTGGTTGGGGCTGTGGCCAGGGCTGCGCTCCCCCCGGCTGAGGCGGGGAGCCGGGGCCCAGCCCCATGCGCTGTTGCCGCAGGAGCAGCCGGTTCCACAGACCGGCAGGCTCCACGGAGCTGGCTGCGGCACAGGCAGGGGACGGCGGTGCTTCCGCAGGGGGACGTGGCTGGCGGGTGGCTCTGTGCCCTGCGCCACGCGCCTGCCAGCCCGGAAAGCACTGGGGCTGGGCCCAGCGCAGGCAGCCACAGCCCTGTCCCAGCGAGGGGCTGCCTGCAGAGGCCCTGGCAGGGAGGAGCAGCACTGGGCAGTCCTGGCCGCAGGCGGGCAGGGACACTGCGTCGGCAACACGGCGGTACCAGGGCGCAGCCTGGGGACAAGGGCCATGCTCCTTCCTCAGCCTTCCCAGCATGTGGGTGGCTCTGGCCACACAGCCAGGCTCCAGCTTCCCTCCTGTTGCACCCAGGGGTGCCCACGGGTGCTGGGCACTCCTGAGGGGGACACCAGTGATTTTGGCACTCACATGGTCCATGCTCGGAGGATGGAGATGGGGCTGGCACGGATCCAGCATGGGCGTTGCAGCCCCCAGCGTGGCTGGCAGGGCCACCTGCTCGTGGCTGCCCTGGCACGGCTGCCGCTAGCCATCCTGCCGCTGGGGAAGGGGATGTGCCAGCGGTACAGACAAGCCCCGTGGCCACCGCCTCCTCCCCTGCCCCAGGGAGCGCCTGCACCCACAGAAGGGCCAGGAGCTGCCAGACACACCACAGCCCTGCCGCAAAGAGGGGACAGGGTCAGCAAGGGACAGGCTGGCAGCGGCAGGCACACTGCCCTAGCAGAGCCATGCACCACGGGAGGCGCACACAGTCCATCCCTCCCAGCACTGCCCGCATGGCCGATGGCAGTGCCGCCTTCGGTGCCAGCACAAGGACCTGCACCACCCCCGGGGACGTCGGTCCCCTGTGCTCTGCCGCAGTACTGTCCGCAGAGTGTGGCAGCTGGTCCCTGGCACCCAAGCCCACCTTAGCGAGTGAGCTGCCCTCGGAGAGCAGCAGAGCACATGTGCCATCACGCCACTCCTGTGGGCAACAGCCCAGCGTCCTGCAGCGCTCACGGATGTTTTCGGCACAAGCTGCACAACAGCTTGCAGGAGTGCCAGCAGTCTCCTAGTCCAGACTGTCCCGTCTTCCCCTTGGTGACTGCGGCGTGCCCAAGTCCACGCTGACTTGCCAGAGCGGCACAGAGGAAGGCACTTACCGGCTTCGTCTGGACCTCAGCGTGCCACAGGGTGACAGCAGGGCCCCAAGGACGGCAGATGGGAACACAAGCCTCCCATCCCTCCCAAATATTTCCAAGGTGTTTGCATCCTGTTCTTTGCTTTGAAGTATGGCAAAATCCCAGGAAGGGCTCTAGCAGAGAGACAGCACCCAAAAGTAGTAATAAACACTCTATTTGGAGAGCTTCACCTTAGGGAAACAGCAGATACATAAACACTGTGTACAGGGGAAGGCAAAACTGTCAGTACACAGACAGGAGTGACACACCGGACTGGGCAGTGCTGGAAATGGATCCCTCTTGGTGTCGATGCACAGCACATCTAGCGGGCACCTGCCCTGGTACAGTGGGATGAGTGCTAAGCAGCAGAGATCGGAGTTGGAGGCCATCCAGGGCTACCAGGCGCACAATGCTTCCTTCAGTTCATCGCAATTTTCTGCTCATTGATCAGCTCGCAAGGTTTAAAAGGACTCCCTCTGTAGCAGGAGACTAAGGTCAGACCTCAGCAGTGGAGCAAGGCTGGAAAACATTAGGAAGGCAAACCCAGACCAGCAGGAGCCCGTCCTAAGGGAAGATGGCAAATTCTGTGCAGGGTGAAGAAAAACAAAGCTCATACACAGCCTGGAGTGGGGAAGGGAAGGCGCTCACTCCAAGCACCGAGATCAGCAACCAGCTCCCTCTCTCCTTGCTTACCTTGACCAGTGCGCACATCAGATTTTGGAAGTGCCTCTACAGCCCGGCTCTGAGCCCTGCGAAGGCGTCAGCTGCTCCCCTGGCACACAGCGCTGGGAGCCAAGCTCCCCAGACCACCCTCCAGCAGCTGCCGGGGCCACGCAACGGGAGGCAGCAGCTTGGCTCAGCCCACCCTGCCAGCGCGGCATGCCTGCGGCTGTCACCCATGCTCCTGCCAGTCCCACGGACCCCCACCAGCCAGGGAAGTCCTTGGAGGGGCCACATCCGCATCCTTCTGCCCCATGGAAGAAAAAACAGCAGGATGTTTGCCATGGACTAGCAAAGCCTCAGCTCCATGGAGGCACTGACGCTGGGACAAAGCCGCAGGGTGCCTGACTCGGAGCGCTGGCACTGAACATGAGGCCAGCCCAACGCACATGGCTCTCGTGGTGGGTTCGCAGAGAACAGGCAATGCCTTAGCTTAAGGCAAAACATCTAAAGAACTTGTCCGAAATGCACAACAGTCTCAGATGCCTGCCCTTCCTTCCGGGCCCTTTTCTAACAGATCTAGTACGTTAGCACCATGAAGAGACCATCAGTCTTAATTTCCAGGTTCAAAATATACAACATCCCTTTTCCAGGACAGTACAAATGTGTTAAGAGCTTTGAAGAGAGGGGTTGGGCAAGTAGTGTTCTAATGAAGGACTAACGGAGGCAGGTTTCCAGAGGATTTGTAGTTAGCTCCCTTTTTAGTTAGCTAACGATTTGACCCAGTTATACTACAGTTTTCTGCTGTATCTAGATTTATTCCCTCTCTTTTCCCTTAAAACCCTCCTCCACAGTATTTTGGTGGCAGGAGGGAAAATGCTGCACTTCCATGCAGATCCCAACAGAATTAAAGATGAACTCACCCTACTTCCTCTGCTGACTGCATTCAGGATTGCACCTTGGAGATCTCCACCGCTGCCAAGTTTGGCTGAGATTGGTTTAAGTCACAGGGGGTAAAGACACACATGGTGAATGATCACATACACCTGTTTCCATAGGAAACCAGGCTAAACAGTTACTTCCTTCCACGTGGAAATCCTCAGAGCAGAGGGCTGAGCTGTCTGGAGAGCCAGGAGCTCTAACCCCTCTCGCAGCCCGCCATTCCCACCAGCAGCAGTTTGCACACCAGAAGTTGTAACTACTTGTTAGACAGACCCAAACAACCCAGCTCCCGAACCAACGGCTGCAGTACTGCAAACGGCTCTAACAGCAACCAGCGGCTCATGAAATTTTGCACACAAACCTGATCGGAGGAGACATGGAAAGAGATGCCATGCTGGTTATTTCCTATTTTAAGCCTGTACAAAACCAGGCAACCCACACCGTGTCCCAGTCTGCGCTACATTAAGCACTGCTCGCTACCATCTAGGACTTCTCCTCCAGAAAAAGCCACCTCTGAGCATGGGATGCTGTCCCTCCAGGTGCAGGAATCCATTATTTGCTCTGGTGAGGGAGGAGGTGGCTGCTACCAGCCTGTTGCCAAACCCTCCTTATACCAGATACACACTTCCTCTCACACTGCACCCACCTTCACAGGAAGCAATTACACAATGAAAACTACTCTAAGGGAGTGAAGTATTTGCCGTCTAGCAAGTCTTTTCCAGCTGGATCCTTTTTCTGACAGATTCAGTCCCCGTTCTGCTCAACGGGTGCATACAGGAGGATAGGGCTTTGCTTATCCAGAGGGATAATGAAACCATTGTGGGCTGGCAAAGGATGTGCGTTCTTGGGCCACCAACAACTCCAAGAACAGTGTAGCAACTTGCTCTAGAAGTCTTGGCTGAAATAACTGTAGCCTCCCGGGGCAGTTGACTCTTCCCGGACATACTGCTGTGGCGGGAACGGTCCGACAGCCGGCACTGCTCCTGGCATCCTGGATATCGAAGGGAGAAAGAGGAAGAGAAGGAGAAAAAGGAGACAATGTCAGAAGTGCTCTGAAATCTGCCAGCTGCAATCACTGCTCAGCAGGCATGGCTGTCAGTGGAGCAACAGCCTACTGTAGCCAAGTCAACAACTTGCCAGAAAGGCTTCCAAGTGCATCCTCGCCCTCCGTGCGTGTGCGTAAACAGACACCTTTAACATGGCAGAATTAGCGATTGCACAGCTCAAGGACTGTTAAAGAGCTTCCATTACAAAGCCAAGTATCCTGGCTCTTGTCAGACTGCAGAAGCTGGCCTGGAACAGGACTGAATGGCTGAATCCAGAAGCAGCTTTCTGAAAGGGAGTTGTGTGGCTGCAAAAACTAGAACATCCATGTCCTTAAAGGGAACATTTATGCGTGTGTGTTAGGAACACCCTCAATGTTATTTATCTAGAATGGGATACTTGCTATTCACCGATACGGCTGTGCCGTTCGAGAGACCAAACTGTCCTGGGATGAGGGATGGAGCATGTGTCTTCCAATCAAGTACTCCAGAGAGCCAAGGGACCATGGAGCTGTTATTCCACATATAGGCAACAAGAGATCCCAGTTTTCTTTCCCTCCCAATCTGGGAAATGTGGCTAGGAGTCTGTCCTCACTTCAGGTAGGACTTCCTAACACTTCTTTCTTGTAAGAAGCTCTCTAACCAACCCAGGCTCATTCCTGAGTTTCTTTTAGCAAAGGCTTTGAAATTAGAGATCTGAACTTTGACAGTGTCCAGAACAAGTATTTTTGGTATTAATCATCTGGCAGCCTAAATTTTTCAGGTTAATAACATATGCAGGGGATGCCATCATTTAACTCACCAGCTGTGAGAGCGACTTCAGGAATATAGTCTAGGTTTCTGGAGCATGCTGACTACATGCCAAATTTTAAGACAAGCAACCCCAAGAGAGATTAGAATGGCAAGTAGATCTCCACTGAGCCGGTCTTTAATTCAATTAAAATCTCAGTTGTTAGAGAAACAGTGTTTAATGGGTGTCAGGCTGGGCGCGCTCAGTGCAAAGGTCCACACTGAGTTGAACCATCAAGAACCAAAAGGAACTGCAGGGCAAGGCCTTCTCCTTCAGCAGCATCCCACAGCTGTCTGCAGAGGGAGCTGCCGAAGCAAGTCGGCTTCAGGACAAACAGAGCAAGCTTGCACAAACCCTGTTGTTCCGCTGGCAAGTCAGCTGGAAGTACGCATTCAAAACTGCATTTTAAGTTAAACTTAAGCCACTGATTTGAACAGCGAGGCTGGAAACACACTTAGACAAGAATGTCACTTACTGATTCTTGTGTTTGAAGCCACTGATGTGAGCTTGGTACTGCTCTATGGAGTTCAGTACTATGTTACATGTGCTGCAGGGGTACCCCTTCCCAGCTGAAATAGACATCAATGTTAGCACACACAGCTAGCCAACAACTTGGTGCCTAAGGTAGAAACAAGTGAGATAATCAATCACTTGATGTGTTAAAACAACCACTAAACAAAGACAAATAGCAAGTCAATTGCCTGACCAGGCAATGAGGTCGCAGAATCCCACTATGTATCGGCCAGTCACTGAGAGGGATTGCTAAGCCAGAAAAGCTTTCCGGGTCAGAACATGGGTTTGTTTATAAAAACAAAGACACATTTCCTATATACATTTCACAGTATCAGACACAGTAAAAGTCTCAGCATTAGGACACCAAACCGGATGCTATACTGCCTTTGCAACTCAATTTCTCTCCCAAATTCCCACTTCTCCTGATCGGTACATCTCATAACAGAAAACGAGGGAGATACTTAATTTGTAAGCCTACAGTGTTTCCATAAAAAAAAAGCAGCCAGAGGAGATTACACACAATGTCCAGTGCCACAATGCAGCATTCTGCTAAGCCTTGCTGAGGTGCCAACTGAGAATATTAAGCTCTATCCTCAAGCAGTCCGGTTACAGTCAGCATATCAGTTAACTGAAAAAAAAATAAATATTCCAACAATATTGTACTAGACAGATCAATGGTTTTGTGTAACATGACAACTCCAGCTGGAACGAAAGTTCGGCAGGTCACAGATACCAAACAGGCAAGCATGGCAGCACAGCTCAGCACAGGAGTCTCTAATGGGAAAATCCTGGCAATTGTCCTCAAGACATTAAATGCTCCTGAATTTTGGCTCACTGGGGAAGGGCTCTGCCTGGGAGTTTCACAAAGATAACATTTCCTTAAGATGAAAGAGGAGACTCACCCCAGGGGTGCAGAGCAGCGTAGTCATTACAACACACGATGTAGCAGACATTTCTCCACCTGGCTGCTGTACCTCAGAGAGATTTCAGACTCTAGTGGGACATTCAACTCTCAAAACAGAGCTGGACCCGGGCGGGAAAGGCTAGAAGAGCCATTACAGCCCTCAGGTCTGCCTCCCTGCATGACTGAGCCCAAGACTGTTGCAAATCCGGCAAACAGGTGTGTGCACAAAGTTGCCCCAATTGCACTCCCGCACCCCAAACTGGTGGTTCCTAGAAGAACTTTAAGCAGACAAACACCTTGGTGGTGTGCTATGAACACATCTTTACCTGCTGCCAGCCAGATCCCAGCAGAAAGAAGTTTAGGGACAGGCATGGCTGTTAGCACACACAGACAGGCAAAGAGTACAGGAGAAAACATCCTTGATTGCAGCCCATCACATCTGAGCAGCCCTCGATTACAGCCCAGGCTCCGAAAACTCGCCTGAATGGTTTAAGTGCCATGGAGATGTGTCCATAGGTACTTGGGTTCCGCCAGCACTTCACAGGAGACATAACTCACACCGGCACGGGTACTGCCCACCTACCCAGCCTGCCTGGGCTGGGGCTCCTGCCACTGTCAGTGCTTGAGTCACACTAAAGTGGCACTATTCATCAGGCTCCACTAATTAGGTAAAGAGCAGATGGGTAACAGTAGATACCAAGCACCTTTTCCATCTCCCACACGACTACGCAGTGTGGGAGAGAATATTACTTGGATAATTGAGCTTCATTTCTCATAAGTGCTACCGGTATCTAACGGTGGCCTGCAAAGAATTAGAATAATTAATCTTCTGCTTGTGTGGGTTTTTATGACAGAGAAAGAAGCCATTGAAGAAGATTTTAAGATGATTTGTCTGCTTATTATTTACCTCAAGCATCCAGCAGGTACTAGACTTCGTGGTCCAACAGAAGGCTGCTGGGAGGAACAAGGGAGTTTACTGTGAGCTCCTAATGCTTTCACTGGACTCCAAGGGCTTTCATCACGTAGAAGTGCTCGTAAGCAGCAGATCATAAATGAAATGAATTTTAACTGTCTGCCTAAAGTTCCTCCTTAATAGCTCTTTTTTTTTTTTTTTCCACATTCCTGCTTGCTCCAGAGAGAGTTGCATTAGTTCATCAGATAGAAGTGCCCACACAGAGGCAGAAAGGCATTCAGGGAGAAATCTCTCTGGCTTTCATGTGCTTTGAAGCAGCAGGTGCAGTTAAACCTATTTCTTCCATCTTTGGCTAGTTCCCTCCAAAGACGTCTTTCAAACATCAAATGACACTTTTATCTTTCCATTTTGGATGCAATCCACCTAGCTAGAAACAGTACTGGCCAAAATCCCTGGATTATCCACACAGAGAATAAAAAGGACACGTCCTCGATTAAACAACATTGCAAAACACAACCCAAAGCTTGTCACGAGTAGCTACAGTCTAAAACCTCTCTTGCTGCCAGGGGGTTACAACATCAACCAAATCAATCTTACAGCATATAATCAAGACCCTCATCACAAGCAATTCTCCCCTGCTCCCTCCGCACGGACTCCCTTGTCCGAAGACCTGTCAGGCACATACTGTTGCTCTCCCACCCTGTTCTTCAGCTATTTATTAGCCTGCCTGCTGAGAACTCACCCACGAAGGACGATGCCGGTGCATCAGGGGTTCGGCCGTAGTGTGCCATCAGCTTGTGTTTGGTCTCCTGCTTTCTGTGCTTCTTGCCTACATAATGCTGTTTTGCCATAAGGGGGTTGTTGAAAGTGGCATGGCAGAGGCTACAGAACTTGTCTGGGTCAGTAATGTCCTTGTTCTCTTCGTTAGAAGACACGGTAGAGGTGGGGAGGGTAGCAGGATGTTTCTGTGGGGTCACCGCTTCTGTAGGGTGAATCCAAACTCTTGGTCAGTCACAGAACTCAAAGGTAAAAAACGGTCTCTTTATTTTCCCCAAACCCACATTAAAAAAAAACCCAAACCCACCACACCTAAAGCCCAAACCTAGACAGAGAATGTAAGACATCTAGATAAATTCATGTTGCTCCTACCACTTCCCTGAACAGTGCAGAATTTAAAGGTGTGTGGTAAGACAAGTCAAAGTAGGCCAGAAAAACTTTCAGGGTTAAAAAAAAAAAAACCAACAGATTTGCATATTTCTCCTTAGTGGAGTTAACATAAGCATGGTCGTCTTGAAGAAACACTGGACATGAATGAGCTTTCACCTGCTATTATCACCACCCAGGAAAACAGAGAGGGAGGCAGCCAGAATGTGAGTACAACCCCTGTGCAGCAAAGGCAGGAGGGTTTCTGGAAGCACTTGATCCTGAACTGAAGTCATGACAAATCATGTCTGAGAAATAGCATGAGCGGGACTAGGTCCAATGGAGTGAACCCACACAGAGAAGCAGCTCTCCTGTCTCATGGAGAAACCTGCACCCTCTCATTATGGGGTACCAAAAACCACAGTGAGGAACCTTCTAAGGACTGGAGAGCTCCTCTCATGCTGAAACAGAAGCTAAGCACCAGACTGCTGATGGGTACATCCATCCCTTCCTGAAGGCTCTTCTCATACGCAAAAGCAAGGGCTTCAAAGAACAAAAACGTCCCACAGGCCACCCTGACCCCCGAGGTGGCGTCGCTGTGCAGACACAAACTAGCAAAGCCATGAAGACACACAGGATGGACAGTTTCTGCCTCGAAGATCCCAGCTCGGAGCTAGCACGAGCTGCTATCCTCAGGTGCACCCAGATGCTGCGCTTTCCCTCTGTCCTGACTGGCTACAGCACCCCAGGCTCTCGGCTGCCCCCATCCGCCCTGGACAGAAGGTCTCCTTCTTCACCCACTTGGTCTTTCTGTTTGCTACTGAAGTGATGGGACACACAGACCCCGAGGTATGCCTGGACTGTATCCCACGAGAGGAGTCAATGGCAGGTGCCATGGGAAAAGAACAAGTTCAGGACAAGCACATACCGAAGCTTCTCAGCCACGGTCTCTCAGTCCCCAGCTATCTGCAGCCCACAAGTTCCTGAACTTCAGAGGCTACATCTCTGTAGCTGAGCAACCTTGACAAATCTGCTATATCAGAGTTTTGCCAGTCACTTCAGTCCCTGTAAGCTTTTAGCGAGCATTGTATTCTGTGACAGGCACTTCTACACCTGGACATCATGCTCCCTGAAGAGCAGCTCTCTTATGGTCCCTGCACACAGGGATGGGTACAACGCTGCAGCAAGCTGCATTTCTCCCAGACAAAGCAAAAAAAAACCATTCAAGCTTTTGCCAATGCCAGCCCACCAAGCAGGCTGCTGAGACAGGCATGTCTCTGGAGGGGCACTGCTGGCTTACCCTGAGTCCAATGACACCTCTGAACAGTTTTTTAGCTTGAACAGCCCCTCGGTACAATGCAAAGCCACTGCAGTCATACCTTCCACTTTGGGGGACTGCTGCTTCATGTTCTTGGCATGAGTCTTGCCCAAGTAGTGAGACGTTGCCACGGCTGGAGAGGAAAAGGTCATGTTGCAGATGGGACAACACTTGTTCCTGTCTTCTCCATTGCTGCCTTCCTGCTTGCTGTCCTGCGCACACAGAATCACAGAGTGTCTGAGGTCGGGAGGGACCTCTGCAGGTCACCTTGTCCAGCCTTCGTGTTATAAGAAGAAACATTAAGGCCTGGGAGTCTAAGAAAACAAGGTAACCAGAGACATTTGGGAGTTAAGTTGAAGAAGTGTGACTGAGTAGGACTTCCATGATGCAGCATCATTTTCTCCTTCATTAGAGTGTTCTTGCATCAGATTACGTTTTTTAAAACCCGTTAGTGAACCCCTCCAGGCAGAGGAGCAGTCCTTGCCTGTATGGGTTAAGGACAAGGTTAAGTGCGTGGCTGCCAGAATTGGAACGGGCAGCCTTTTACTCTGCAAGGTGTGAACTGAGCAACACAAACATCACTATCAGTTGGGTCATCTGCAACGTGATGCCGGCGGAAAGGGCAGCAGCAGTCATTTCTAAGTCTAATGTTATGTGCGAAGGCATCCGCCTTTATGCCCCAAACCCTGCCACAAATGTTGGAGACTTGGGGATTAAAGCTGAAGCAATCATAAAAGTAGAATCTGTTCCTAAATGAGTCACGGGGCAGACAGATGGCCGAGTGGAATGTGGTGCCTTTACTGACCAACAGGCTCCAGCTACCGGCCGCGGAAGCCTAAATAAGTAAAAAAAGGATTGCTTTGGAATGAGAATTCTAGTAGATGGTCAACCCAACGTGCTGTCTGTGACAGTAAAGGTTACAGAGTGACACTCCTGACAAGTTCCCGCTCCTATTCTCTTTTTCCTGTCCTTTCAAGCAAGACTATCAATAACATGCAACGTGTGTTTGTTTAAATGGGGAAAACATACTCACGGAGGCTGTTTAAACGAGAAGGGCTGCAGGAACTGTGTTCACCGAGACAAAACCCAGCAACAGACCTGTCAACCAGCTCCTCCGTTACCACAACGCCCTTTCCGAGAGCGTTTTCCTCATCTATTCATACAGGCGCCCAGATCATACCACAGCCTTTAGCCCAGCGGGTCCCGCTCGGTGCTATTTAGGCCTGAAGGTCTCTAGGCTTTCCTCTCACCTGCTTCGCATCCAGCCTC
>VZSZ01001455.1:2823-13186 GCA_013398815.1 Ibidorhyncha struthersii
CTTGGGGAACATACTACGTATTTGGAATACTTGTACCAGCTCTATATTTGCAGTTCTCCTGCAGGAGAGATGGAGAAGGACTTAGTTCAAGAGACCTGTGCAATCAGTGATACTTAAGAAACAGTTGTACAGTATGTCTGTTACAAGATTTTGAGGCTTACTTTTCTCAGCTTAGCCGTGATGTCCATTGGATAAGCTGAAGTTCTGTATTTTAAACATATGACATTTGGGTTTTATTCTGAAGACATTATTGCACTGTTGCATGGCTTTTTTCTTTTTTTTTTAGAACTTATTCACTCTTCAACAGGAGCAGCAAACAGTTTCCAGGTATTAGCCTGCCAAAGCAAATCATAAATTACGCTTAAGGGAAAACCCATTACTGAGCTTCAATCATTTATTGCATAATGAATGTGTATTTCGGGTACAGTGAAACATTTATAAGGTTACTGAAAGTATAGCAATTAATAAAGCTGAGGTGAAGTCAAACAGCAGTGTATTTGGTATTTAAGGGTTCACTGGTGATATATTATATAGGATGGTAAATGTACTTTAAATATACTACCCGACAAAGCCACAGACTTGTATTATTTTGTTACTGGGAGTAACCAAATGCATTTATTAGGAAATATTCATTAATAAAATATTAAATTAATTATAAAAAAAACCTGACTTTTTCTGATTAAGATAATAGCAAAAATTAATCAGGCACATTGTAACAGTCAGATAACACATCTCAGGTGGTCTTTTTTGGTTGTAGTTATGACCAAATCCTTCCTCCAAACTGTGAAAAGTCTAGCCGCACTTCATACGCAAATACTGGACAAAAGTAGCCAAATCTGCTCTGGTATAATTTGCATTGAAATTAGATAAGATTGAAAATGCTCCCATCGTTCTTTTCTTTTTATTGTCATTCACGTGTTCTGGGTTCATGAAGATAGTTTGTAAATCTGTATGAAAACATTGGCATAAATCATAACCAATTATTGTACTGAGTAAGACTATAACAAATCTGTTCTTGCCTGTACAAACAAAAGTATTTATGCATGGATCAAATATTTTTAATAATGGTGATATATGAAACAAATTGAAAGTCCATGTACCTATTGAGAGTTTCTACACTTTTGGTTAAGAAACTGTGGTGACAGAAACTGAATGCGAGGCCCATTTTGTTTAAAATGCACCAATAAAGTTTGATACCCAATTAAAAAAGCAGAGTGCAATAATTGACAGTCTAAGTCATCATGGAAGTCAAGCTCTGAATGAACTTCTACATAAAATAAGAACACATGGCAGTTGCCAGGGGCAAAACCTACCTGAAGACTCAGACAAAGGAGACTTTGACTATATTTGTCCATTTCTAACTGACTAGATTAGTGAAATATGAGCTGGAAAACAAGAAAACAATAGACAAACTTTGTCACAGAACCCCTGTGAGCTTCACAGTTGTGTAAGACATCTGGGGCGGGAGACCAGCAGGTGACAGAAACCCTGGTGACAGCTGCTAAAGGGCCTTAGATGAGGAGAGAGACACAGAGACTGGCCCAGAGCCACCTCATCAGTGCATGCCTACTGCCTAATGTAGAAAGTAATAGATAGCAAATCCAATAGTTCTTCAGCCGGGGACAGACCTCCACAGGTGTCCAACACAGTGTCAATGCAAAAGCCTGAGCTGCAGCCATGGTGCATCAAGGTCAACCATCCAGCTCTTGGCCTGCTTGTCCTGGGCCCCCAATGCTGGGTTGGGCTGTGCTGGGCTGTGCTGCAGCTGCTGGTCCGTGTGGGTGTGAAGATTGTTAGTGCATCTTAGAACAGAAATCTTAGAAGAGGAATTGCAATCCACTCACTGTACCCATCACGCTTAGGAAATTCAAGTCTGATCATGTGTCACTGAGCAGTGCTGTTTTGCTCATGCAGACGTACCACCAACATTCTCCATGACAGCAGCAAAGATTTCATAAAAGCATTACATGCTCCAGAAGAAATTATGTGATGTTATCTCTCCATGTGGCAGAAGAAGATCTGCCTGGTTTTAAAAAGAAGAAGATTTTTTTAAAAGAAGCTTTCACAGATTGATTGGAAGCAGATTTATTACAGTAAATATAAGAAAAGTCTGTGAGCACTAGAGACAAAGAGGGGGTTTCCTCCTTTTTGCACAAAAGAAAAGAAATATAGTACAATTACTGATGCATGTGAACCCACCTGGAAGTAAGTTCTAACTATGTGAATGTTAAATGTGATGTAAATCACTCTATTGTGTACAGGGCTTTGAGAGAACCATTGCAAGACAAGTCATTATGGTCAAACATGCCCTAAGTATCAGCAGAGGACAGTAATCTCTAAGAACTCATTCTTAGTACAAGAAGGAGTTGAAAACAGGTTCTGTATAATAAGGGGAAAATAATCACAGTCTCAGTTTTAAATGTGAAAATTAAGAACATTTTCAGGCTTGATGTACTGAGAGAGCTTTCAGTAGAATGACATCCAGTCCCCATTTCGTTGTAGTAAAATTGACATAAACTAGGAAAATGAAATGTAAAATGTAATTTAAGCAACCAAGGAAATCTGGTGCTGCTCAAGTCCTCTGTACTGCCCCAACCCTAATTAATTATTTACCTAAGATTAAAATAGACAAATAGTAACTAGACATCATTTATCTACGATTCAGTTAAGGAACTAACCACCAAAAAATGTAGTATTGTTGATAAGCAGGGTATTCCTGTCAAGAGAGTGATGAATGGTAGGCCTGGTCAGCAAAATGAGAAAACCACTTGGAACTACCAAGATGAGAGGAGAAGTAGGTAAAAGGTAATTCCAGCAGGGGGAGATCACGACCACCAACTCATTGACCACCTACCCAAATGATGCCACCTATTCAAAAGAGAACAGTGGAAGAAGAGGAGAGAGTCTGCGCACTAATTTACATGGGAAGCAAAGAAATATTGACCAATTATTGAAGAGAATAACAATGAATGTGTATTAATTGTTTGAATATGTAATAATCAATGTATAAAAGTAGAGATTTTTGAAAATAAGGTATGCTCCTGTTTTGGGATGAGCACCGCATTTCTGCACATTAGTGGAATAAACTTCAAAATACCTCTGCTCTGTGTGTTATTGGCTGGCACACCGGGTAAAGAACCCAGATTTAGGACAACAATTTCAGTGCTTTACCCTCATGCCCACGAAATGGTGGAAGGAGGAGAAAGAGGATGAAGTCCAGTTACAGCTAAAGGCAGAAAGTTATAAGTAAAAGTTCACTAGAAATGCACAACTGACACATAAGATAGAAGAGTATAGCAGATGGTGGACAAAACCCCACTTCACATAGTGTTTTGTTTTTGAACGTAATTTCTGGAAATTTAGCCAGTACAACTGTTTATCAAAAATTTACAGTGACTGTATGAGAAGACAAGTGTGATAATTATGAATGTACTTGTCTGTGACACTTCAAAGGAGGAGCAGAGCATTGACAGTTTGCCAAGAATCTTTTCTGCACAACCCTGCTCACAATCAGGTCTTCTTTCAGATAAGGAAAGGCAAGCATCTGGGAAATCTAACTTGAACTGTACTTTCTATAAGGAGAACAGAAGCAAATACTTATTTCACACTGTGGTGTTTGGCTCATAAGCAATTCTTGGTTTGCCAGTAGTAACAAGCATAAATGTAGAGTCAATATTGTAAAGCAGGAAGAAGTGAATGCTGACATGTTTACAGTATGCCAGACTGTATTTGAAGGGCTTGGGTGTGTTCCAGGAAAACAAACCATAAAAATGAACTCAAATGTTATACTAGTAGGAAAGTACTAGGAAGGTAATGGTGACATTATAAAGGAAGCTAAAAAGACAGCTAAGCTCTGTTGGAGAACAGAAAGTTAGAGAGAAATAGTGAGAACATATAAATTGCAGAGACTCAATGGTGATTGCTGATAGATCTGAAAGGACTGAGGTAAGAACATATTTGGGTACTTGAAATCTAACTGTGGCTACAGGGCAAGAAGAGTCTCGACTACATATTGTTGGAGAAATAAAAAACAATAGAGAATGGAAAATTATGTATACATTTATGCACTAGCAGTCATTTCAGTAATTCTACTGGCCTAAAAAGCAAAAGCAAAAAGGAATCTGTAACTGTAGACTTTTGACAAGTTTTTTAGAAAAGTCAGGTTAGCTGGAGAGCTGTTTGCTATACAGAAAACCGATATATACCCTAGTGTGCAGTGCAGAACTTTGAAGAAAGTTCTGCACAAGACATTAGCTTGTCTTAGACTAAGAGAGCCAATATAGGAGAAAATCTTTCAAAAGATTCAACTTTTTAGTCACATTACAACATAGCAAAATTTGCAATTAGATATTATGTATAAAAACAGCTCAAAGTTATTTTGGCAGTAAGTAATACATTTTTTCAAAGATCTTCTGAAATCGTTAACACTTTGGAGAAATTTTACAATTAAAATGCTGCACTGCAGTCATTAGTAATATCATTCCAGCCTTTTCTGGAGACAAGTATAATAGTTTACCAAAATGCCAGTGCACGAGGAACTACAGGCTGCGCTAATACTTCCTTGCTTTTAAATAGTTGAACACAAAGAGGTTTTTGGTTTGTTTCCTCAAATTTCATAGGATCAACATGTTGAGCCAAACTTTCTAATTGTGTAAACCATGCCTTAACTAGTGTTATACAAATAGGTGGCTTATTTCTCAGCGCTTGTGATACATGTGCAACACAGTTAGCCCAACAACATAATCCTGCAAAAGAAAGGAAAATATCATAGTGTTGTGTTTGGCTCTGGTCAACTTCATCAATACATCTGTAAGAAAGATATGAATGAAGAAACAAATGGCAGGTCATCTGGGGTCACTTTTAGAAACACTTTGATAACCAATGCTTTATCAGCAATATAAAGAAAGGCAGCTACCACTACAGAAATACTAAATGAAAGCTTGATACAAGCCGTGAAAGTGTTCAAAAGTAGCAGATGTCTTTCTCTGCATATTTGCATTATGGAGAAGACTTGAACATGGAAGTCAAGTCATAGAGAAGGTATACATGAACAGCTGGGACTCATGGTATATTCCACGTCACCATGACTGATCTGTGATCTTTGGTTCCCCTTGATGTGTACCCCTGTGATGGAGAGCTGACATTGGCCTTGTGACTCTTCAGTCACAACAAATACTAAAACATTGCAGAGACTGAGACACACCACATCTTAAAACATTGTCCTTTGTCCCTTGGTAATATTTTAAAATAGTTGTTTTAGCAGAGCTTCATAGGAGAGAGAAGTAAATGAGCCACCGCAATGGGCCGATCTTCCAGTTCACTTTCATAGAGATTTTGTCCAGTGAGGCCACACCTGTATTTTTTATGTATGGCACCAACACACTTTTGTACACTGAATGAAAAACATAAAGAGTTAGCAGGTGAAGGGCTGTTACTTGGATCAAGGAAGAAGTGAATAAGTAGACATAACCTGATACGCTCTTCACTGCAGTTCTCTAAAACTTCCCCATGCTTTTTCTCTCCTTAACACTAAGAATGCCCTAGATTTCACTTTGAAGTTCTGTCATCCTACCTGAGTGAAACATATCATTTCAGTGTTACCTGTACCATGCTATCAGGAATTAGCAAGATGTGCATTAAACCACCCTAAAACTATACTCTGTGTTTGCCCACATAAAAGGCTGTAGCGTAAAAAAAACCACTCCAGTAGCTTCATTCATTTGATTAATTAATCCATTAATTGTTTGGGATTTAATATTAAACAAAGCCATCACCAAATTTCTACTCTCCGCTGCAGAGGTGACCCCAGATCTTGGGTTTGCCCCAGTGTATATGGAATTTTCAATAAGCTTTCATTACTTTCCTTTGCTATCAACTTCACTTTACTGTCATGTCATTAAAATAATTCCTGCCTGCCAGGTTCACAATGCCATCTTCCAGGACTGCTCAGCTTTATAATACCACCTCACACTGTATCTGTGAGTTTAACCTATCATAAGGCAGCAGTTTGGCAACATCTTTATGGGACTGATATGCAAGAATGCAGGAGTTTCAGCAAGGGTGAAGAGACAAAGTGCCTACAATAATGATATTAATGATCTCACTAATGTATTTATTAGTCAGTGTGTAGGGTTGAAATGAGAATTGATTTATCTGTCATTATCACTTCCTCCATCAACCTGGTTCTACTAGAAAGCAAAATGTCAGATTTGCTAAAGGAAACTAGAGCTATTGAGCAGGAATGATGTAGAGCTCTCTCACTTTCTCTCTATATTTTGTGTTACAAATCAACATGGTACTCAAGAACTTGACAGTTCCAGGAAGAAAACTGCAGGATACCAAGGGTATAGTTTCAAGATCATGTGTATGACATAGGAGACTAATCACCTCCTAAGCAATGCAGGTACTTTTGAGAAAGCTCACTCTATCCTCATATGATTTTTGTATGCCAGAGCAGCCAGGATTGCTTCATGCAAACTTGTGCTCCACCTCTTTTCCTGCCTCTGGGAGTCAAATGCATTGGCCAAAGTTTCTGGAAGGATATACATAATACTGTCTCTCATACCTGATGTTTCTCCTCTAATTTTCAGCTGATAACTATTCATGAAATTGCTGCTTACATTCTCTTTCTCTGGAGAATAAAGCTAGTAAGAACTAAAAGACACTCTAACAACTTATTCTGGAGTAATTAGTTTAAAATTACCTGTTGTCTTTTTAAACATATTTCTTAGTCTCAGAAGGTTAACAGTGTCATACTGAACTAAGACATAGAGTGATTATATCAATATTAATAAGCTCGGTTGAAGTGCCACTGCCTCCAACATAGTTTTGACACCATGCAACCTGACTAATAAAATAAAAACTAATTTTAAAAATAATTTACCTCCTGGAGACCTTAAAATGGATTTTACTAATGAAAAACTATCATGGATTTTTCCTGATAGGTGAAGAAAATGAGACTGTGGAAGCATGTATACGTTCACAAGGGCAAAACTAAATATCCAATAAGATGGTATACCCAATTAGAAGTAATTTTGAACATTGTCCATCAGTGTTTATACACAAAGGTTTTCTACTGCAGCCTAAGCAAAACAAAAATTGTTTATACAGCAAGATGGTTATTAACAATTGCACTTGCCAAACTGTTCTCTAATGACCAATGATACTGCCTAAATCCATAAAACAGCTCTATTTTTTTTAGTTGGTGGATAAGTAAGACTAATCATTCAGTGAACTCTGTAGAAGCACCCGATACAGATCCTCAGCCTGACTTTGCCTGCACAGAGTACTAATTAAGGCATAGGTAGAAAGATCCACCTGCACAGAGGTTTTTTTAAAATTATGGCTTCGTTTATGTTGCTCATATTTTAGTCAGGGTTTATATTACAAAAAGAATTTCAGGAAACTGAACCAGACAATCTGTCAGAAATCCTTTAAAGGACAAAAGAGCAAGGTCTATTCACTTGTAAGTATTAGCAGGTTATAGAGGTGGCTGATCCATAAGAAGAAAACAAAGCTGACACAGGTAACATAAAATACATGCTATATACTGTATATGACATATGACCACAAATGTATTTTTTTTAAATCTACAAAATCATAGTAAGGGGGATAAAATCCCAATTAAGAACCAAAGTTTCAGGGTTTGTTTTTTAAAATTGCTTGCATATCTGAAGTTAAAAATTTAAATCCCCATTAAAATGTTAGAGTCAAAATGGTTTCCACTGCAGAAGGGCAAAGTCACTTTTTAAGACAGTTTTAACACTTGAGAACAAAGTAAAAGGAATCTTACAGAGAATAAATGCCCAACCTGGCAAGATACAGATTGGATGGGTGGTCTGCAAGATGGGTAGGTAATTGGCTAACAGGTTGCGCTCAGCAGGTGGTGATCAATAGTTTTTACTCAGGCTGACAGGCTCTTACAACTGGGATCCCCCAGGGACTGATACTGGGCCCCACACTGCTCATCTTCTTCTCTGGATGATGAGATAGAAAGCACCCTTACCAAGTTTGCTGTTGACACCAAACTGGGTGTGAGGTCAACACGTCAGAAGGGAGAGCCGTCTTGCAGAGGGACCTGGGAAGGCTGGAAGAGTGCTCTAGCAAGAACTGTATGAAGTTTAACAAAGTCCAAAGTCCTGTACCTGGGATGACATAACCAAAAGAGGCCAGTACAAGCTAGGATGGTGATGCTGGGAAACTGGTGATGCTGGGGAGCAGCCTTGATGAAAGGGACCTGTGGGTTCTGGTGGGCAACAAGCTGAACATACATCAGCAGTGTGCCACTGCAGCAACAAAGACAAATCAGATCCTGGGCTGCATCCCCAGGGACATTAATAACACAGATACAGACACAATCATCCCAGTCTTCTCAGCATTTGTCATGCCACACCTGGAGTACTGTGTCCAGTTCTGGTAAGAATTCTGGTAAGACAATTCAAGAAAGTCATGGACAGACTGGAAAGGGTCCAGAGGAGGGCCACCAAGATGGTCAAAGTGTTGGAGAACCTGCCCTTTGAGGAAAGACTGAAGGAGTTAAGT
Source organism: Ibidorhyncha struthersii (assembly GCA_013398815.1). Classification (NCBI taxonomy): domain Eukaryota; kingdom Metazoa; phylum Chordata; class Aves; order Charadriiformes; family Charadriidae; genus Ibidorhyncha; species Ibidorhyncha struthersii. Next base: position 11,365 of record VZSZ01001455.1, read on the forward strand.
CTTTTCTCACCGGAAAAGAGAAGGCTTATAAGGCTTATTACAGTATTCCAGTACTTAAAGGGCAGCTACGAAAGGGATGGAGGTTTTCCTTTCACAAGGATATGCATGGACAAGGGGCAGTGGGTACAAGGTACACTGGGAGAGGTTTCATCTCAATATAAGGAAGTAATTTTTTACAGTGACAACAATCATTCACTAGAACAACCTCCCCAGGGATGTGGCAGAGTCCCCATCACTTGAGGTTTCCCAGAAGCAATTGGACGGGGTGCTGGATAGTCTAATATGGACTCCCTTTCCTATGAAAGGTTGGACCAGATGATCTTTTGAGGTCCCTTCCAACCTGAGCTATTCTATGAGTCTAAGATTTTATGAAACTTTCATGACCAGACTTGAAAATTTTTGTCCACATGATTTCCTGTCAGGTTGTCATTAAGTAAAAAATGCAAATTTAAGGCATATGAAAAAAAGAAGTAATGGTCCTACCTCTAGTGGCAAGTAATGGTTAAAAAGTTCTGGTTGCCAAAGTCTGTCAAGGATTTCTTCTCGACACAGTTTTACAGATCACTTGCGCTAGGATAAAGTTAAAGAGACACTTTCATACCATGAGATGCCTGTCTACATTGAGAAGCCATAGCTGATGGCCCAGAGGTGACAAAGAACAACTTTCTGAACAATGTCTCAGTTTTAACTGCATATATGGCCACTTCTCAGCAGCTTCAAAACAAACTTGAACAGGCTGTTCTAAAAGAGGGCTTTGTACTGAAGCAGAATGTTCACACCTTTACATGGCCAAAAGCAACTTTTTTTTATGTGCTTCCATATTCCCATTACCTGACTATGCATTGGTTCTCTTTCATGACATCTCCAGATTAGATGTCTGGTCTCTTTCTACTATATCCACCTCACAGGAGTCAAGTTGTTAGCTTTGGCACTGAAATCCTGGTCCAGTCTTTTTCTGTTAGAATGTCTAATTTTTGGTGTTAGCATGTTTTCAAGCCTAAGCTAAACTGTCCTGGCTCTGACACTGCAGGTTTAGACACATGGAGGATGCCTGTGGCCACTGAGTACCCTCTGAAAGATTGTGTGTGGTTCCTAAATGGCTGAGTCTGCTGCCTAGCAGGGTATCTGTTTGTCTTTCAGCTCCTGAGGATCAAAATTGCTGGACATAAATTACTGGCTAATTTGGATCATATGGGAGAAATAGGCAATCACTGGGTGAGGATTTGAGAGAACTGTAATTATAGGAGATACATAAAAGACTGATCCCATTGCTAACGTCAACTTTTCCTGCACTGAAACATTTTACCTCTGTGGCTATCCTTTCATATTAAATTGGAAAGCTTTGCTGGTATTAAAATTTTGTTTATTATAGTCCAGATTAGGTAAATAGCTTGTAGCTGTTTTTTGCTATTTGCTATGAGAAATGTGACCTTCAGAATTCATGTTTCCTCTGCCAGAAACAGAAAAAGAGCTTTGAATGATTTCCAGAGAGATTTAGAAGGGGTGAATCCAAAGCTGAATTATGATCTTTGTAAAACAATGTACATGGTAAGTACACTGCACATTCATAGATCTTTCAGTGCTCCGGAATGGTGTTGAAAACAAGAAGTTTAGACATTAGATCACCTGAGACATCTCTCAGTTCAGACTGCCCTCTTAACGTCCTAAAGGTGTGTCAAATACACATTCTGTAAAACCGAGTGGGTTTCAATTTGCATTCTTTCTCTTCCCACCCACTCCTCTTAATAAAATTACTTTAAAAATATTACGGTGATTTTAAAAACTCTTTCTTTCTTTCTTTCTTTCTTTCTTTCTTTCTTTC
>VZSZ01001502.1:0-23832 GCA_013398815.1 Ibidorhyncha struthersii
TCCAACCCTGACTGTTCTGTGATTCTGTGATTCTGTGACCTCAGTATTTTGTTGCCTCCATACTAAGCACAAAAGTCTTACATATCTTGAGATGTTGTCTGTAGACAAATAACACTATCTGGCAATAGTTTAAAGGCATACACCTACACTTATCTTTTTGAAAAAATACTTTACAGTTTTGGAAGCAGAAGATCTCAAGCACTGAGGACATTTACAGAAAACCAAGCAAACCCGCGTGGAGCTAAATATCTCACAGTTTCTTGGAGCTTGGGCAGTGCACATTTTAATCTCAGTTAAAATTTGTTGAATTAGCTTTAAAATATTTATGTCTGGAAACCTAAATTCCACCTTGTCTCTCTTGAGAATTTCCGATATTTGCAAAGGCTGTAAACATGCTTGGACTTCTCTCTCAAACAGCTATATTGTAGGCTGCTGAGCCATTTGTATTAGGAGGGTATGGCTGGCATTACAACGATAGCAAAGGGAGCTGAAGTATAAGCTGTTGGGGACCTTAAAGTCTATGGACACTTCATTCCTTCAGAAAAGTTCTGCAGAATATAAGAGAGGTGTAACATTTGGTCCTTTAGAAATGACTCTCAAGTGCAAAATCACAGATTTTGATGGCCTTTTAAATGTATTAAAATGGTATTGAGTATACAGCAATGATAAAACTGCTGAATTATGAAGTAGAGTAGCCAAAGTGCATAGGCTGAGGGGGAGCAATTACCAGAACTACTGTAATTGAGTATAATTATAAGTGTATAATTGTATAATATACATTATATATGATAGATACCTACCATAGATACTATTAATTATGCAACATATAAATCCATTAGTTATAAATATTTATTACTTATTATTAATTATTATAGCCACATATCCATCCTCTTCAATTTGCAGAACTAATTTCTCCTCTGCAAAAATTCAAAACAGTAGGCAGTTTCTACCCAAAAGATTAAACAACTTCCTTGTCCCTCATTTTACACATCCACCAGTGTACAGGCAGAAGGAATGCTACCCAAATGGGAAACAAATGTACACTTAGCGTGCTAGACCTTTAATCAACATTATTGGAGAGGTTTAGCCAATATACAGAACGGCAGCATGGCCAAGTCCACAGATCATGCACACTGCCTTTCATTATCAGCTCTGCTGATTAATCATTCCCAAGTGTTTTTTACTGTTCTTGGCCCCTGTTTCCTCTCTGGATGACAAGAATAATGATACTGAACACTCTTAAAAAGCAATTTTAGGTCTGTGGTAAAAGAAATTGTTGTTTCCCTTTTAAACAGCAAGGATGGAAACACAGGCTGAAAAGGAAGAGACCTGCACAGGTTTAACAAGCCTGTGCTTTGAGACAAGAGTGCTTTGGCTGAAGCAGTAACCACACAGATGTTTCTGGTATTTTCTCTTCTGCGTTCTGGATAATAACCACTAACAGTCCCCAGATTTCATGGTTTAAAAACAGCTCAGCACACCTTTTGGAAATAATACTTCTGTTCTATATGTATGGCAGATTCTCAAATGCAGAATTTGTTAATTATCTCTGAAAGAATTACAAATCCCTTCTCAAACAACTTATAGAGACATGTCACTGCTCTGTTGAGATGAAAAACAAATTATTTTGAAGATTACAGAGACATATCTCTGATGTGACATATTCCATACCACTCTAATTTGCACAACCTTTGATGCTCTGAAGCATTTGACAAAAGATTTCACGTACAATTAAGTAGTTTCACTTGCTCTGGGTGCTGTTAGGCAGTAATTCCTCTGTCCTAAACTCCTTAATGTTCACAATAGCTAAAATTTAATCTATATGTAACTGAATTATTTTATGGAGTCACCTCAACTTTGTGGCCAGTTTATCTTGTTTAGATAGCACTTGTCACCTTAAAATATTGACAGTGCCATGATTTATTTATAAAAGAGGGAAGCCACATATCTTTGAATCATTTCCTTTTCATCTGTAACTTTCTATAATCCATAAGGATGGCAGATTAAATACATATTCTGAAATTGTTTTTTTTTCTCAATATTTATTGCTTAAATGGAGCATCCTGCAATACTTTGGTTATGAATCAGATTTCATGGAATGTAATTTGTGCTAGATTGCAACTAATCTTTAGACAGCCACCTGGGGCAGAAGTGAAAACAAAAATTATCCTCTCCTTCCACCTCCTGATGACCTTAATACAGCGCTTTTATACAAAACCTTGGGTAAAAGATAGCAGGACAATGGTTCTTGCTAACACAATATTTATAGCCATGCATATAAATACTCATACCCTACACATTTATGTATATATACACACATACATTCGTGCCTGTAACTACTAATATATCTTTTTTAATGGAATAAAGTGACACACCTAGAATAATCACTCATTGCTCTCACCCCTACCTATAACTTTTCATATACATCCACCCTACATTTCCTCTGAACTGAGAAAGGCCAAAGAGATGGTGATTTTAAGAAATCCAGCAGAAACCTGAAGTACCACCTTGCTTGGGTTGTATAGACGTATCTAGCATAACTAAAATATCTTTAGCACTGGAAATGGTGCTGCATGGCAGAGCAGAGCAATACACTGGAAATGCACCTAGCTGGGAATGAATGAATCTGTGCTAAGCACCATTCCTGCATTGTTAGACCACATCTTGAATCTGATCAACATAGTTTTTGAGCCAACTCAGTAGCCTGGTACTCTAGGCTATTTATAACCTCTGATACTGCACTGATAGGCAGCAATGACATATCCTTACACAGAGAAAACATTTCTTCTGTTTCATTAAAAAAAATAAGTTTGAAATGACCACAGTGAAACTAATGTGAGTTAGGATAATGATATAATGTGTGGTCTGGGAAATCCAATTTCGAATTTAATTTGTTCTGAGACAAACTCCATATTACTAAATAAATAATGCAAATCCTGACTGGAGAACAATATGAAAGTTCCACTCCTCAAAATATATTCTGTTTCTGAATATTTCTTTATTTGATCATAACCTTTTCTCAATTCATTTTCACAGGAAAAAAAAGGTATTTCATTCTGCATTTTTTCCCAACAAATTGATGAAGACATCACTTTTTTTCAGTAGTTTTGCCTCTTCACTTTCTAGAAAGAAGGTAAATTATGCCACATCCAAACTGAGATGTTCAGTAATTTTCAATACCTGAAAAAAGAGGCAAGCCCTGAACTCAAAAAAAAAAAAAGAAATGAAAAAGCAGCAGAAGCAACTGCAGCAGCAGTGGGTGTGATATATTTTACTAATCGACAAAACGAAAGAACAGGTAAAACTCCTTGGGGATTTAAAGCACTGTAACAAAATGGGCTAATGGTATGAACAAAAGCTGATCGTATTTCCTCTGCATTTTTGTGGGTAACATGCACTGCTAAAAAAGAAGCAAATAAAGTGCTTATTGCTTTATTGCTGAAAATACAGTTAATTTCTGTTTTGGCACAGTGTAACATCACTATATGGTGTAGCTTGCATGCATGCATGCAGTGTGCATCTGTGATGACCCAAGGAGTGCTTTCGCCTACACTCCTCCACCCCTGCCGGTGGCTGCCTGCTGGACTCCTGCTGGCAGAAGGCTCTTCCCAACTGCTCAGCACTGACCCTCACGGTTCAGTGAAATTCAAGCATCGGATGCTATATCCCTTAAATTAACACTGGGTTGTAGATCCCTTCAGGGAGAGCACTCAGCTTTCATCATCTGAAGGGATGCTGTTTCTGCATTTGGTCCTTGAAGGCGAATGATCTGAGCTACTGTCCTTTACTGCTGAACTCAGAATAGCCAACTCATTCTCCATTTCTCATCTTCTGTCATTTTTAATTTATCAGTTATATAGCAGATATTGTGAGTGCTCAAGTGAAGTTTGTGAGTTAAGCCTGAGGATTTCTGAGGCCAAGAGAAAATATAATGCTGTTCTGCCAAATCACCCAGGGAAGCCAGCTGCAACTGTAGACCTCATTACATGACCTAAGTTAAAGTTTTGTGTTTCTTCCTTGAGCTAATTCACTAAAGTTCTTTGGAGATCATCTAAATAAAATGTCAACCACAGAAGTAAGAGCAAAAAGAAACTACTTCATGCACAGGCAGTTGTGGATGTTCTCCCTTTTAATACATCTTTAACCCATCCTTCGACAAATTACAACTTTTATACAAGTACATACTGAACCGTCTCCTCATTTATTATACAGAGGAGCAAAAAAAGGTCTGTCAAGCTTGTGTGCCTGTGTGTATATGTGTATAAAAAAACATAAAACATGGAGCTGGTAATTTGAACTGGGGATTGATTTTTCAAGATTTTTAGTGAGGAGAGCCCAAGCACCCCATGAAGGTGAAAATGTATGCCTCTGTGTTCAAATCCGCTGCTTCCATCGACAGTGTCCAACTGGCTAACCAATGAATAAGGCACATAGCAGGACAGCTGCCAGCTTTCATTAGCAGCCAGAGAAAAAGCACAAAGCAAGAGGCAGCTGCTGGAGATAGGTGGTCTAGAGAAACACAGGAGAAAGAATAAGTAGATGTATCACTTCTTTACCTGCCCTTTCTGGCTCTCATAACATGCCATTTCATCTTGTTCAGTTTCACCCAACCAAGCATCATGTGGTACCTAAATAAGCTGTACTTTTATAACAGCAATATTGTAAGAAGAAATTCCTTAGAAGATGATTTCATGTTGTGTCAGAAAGGATAGCAGCGTATTATTTACACATCCATAGATAAGAGAAATACTTACCTATACATACCCACATTAATAGTAAGCAAAAAAAGCATAGGGTAGATTAAAAAAAAAGCCGCTTTTTTTTTTTTCGGTTCCATTTTCCTCCAGTTTTAGCCAGCTGACTCTCTGAAACTTTATGAAGAAAATAAGTCAAGTGCTGCTTTTCTGTTGGTGTTTTTGTTAGTGTTCTTTTTGTTTGTTTGCTCGGTTTGCTTTCTTTTTAAGATACTGTCATGATTAAAGTTTTCATAAGACCCAAGGGAAACTCTGCCAATAAATTCTGAAAGGCCTTCAGTGGTTCAGTAAGCATGATAATCCTTTGGGTTATGAGGAAATAAATGACTCATAGTACTTTCTATAACCGAAAATCACCCTTGACCTAACATAGCTCTTTCAGTCTATCTAAAGAGCATTTATATGTATTTGAAAGAGACACATGCACCAAGAAAATCATGAATGGTTATAGGATAAACATATGACAGGGATACTTGTTTGCACAGGAATGAGAAATAGTATCTTACAGGATGCCAGGACTAATGCAGGTGACGGATTTTTCTTCTTTTTGTAAGATAAATAGCAATGGCAAATAGCAATACAAATGACCCATATAAGCAGGGCTTTTTCAGAGTCCACTCATTGACACAGGAAAAGTTTCAGTTCCAGGTGGCTGATGTGCACTTTGATTGCTGAGCCTTGAACTCCAGGGAAATAAGGAGAGGAGAATGGAAGAAGAATTTGAGTGGCCTTCCCTCTGCTGAAGTAGCAGAGCCCATGAATCTAGCCAGTGACTTTAATGAAAAGCTGAGCCATTGCACAAACCTGATCAATCACAGAAAATAGAACAGTCACATCTAAATCCAATTCCAGGGGCTGAGCTTTTACATTCCTCCTAAGTCTCTAATTGCCAACACACTTATTCCTTCATTTGCAGTAAATGGTCCCTTGTGAAAATCCCTCTACCCATCAGGTGGACCCTGGATGTGATCTCTCAGTCTAGCAAAATAGTGCTGAACTGACGTCTTCATACATCTCAGCAGCGCAGGCTAACATCACAGCTTTTGTTTAAAATGTTTTGCCCACCCCATCTTAAAATGTTATTTAACTTTGTTTACAAATACTATCTAAGTTTTGGACGCAACAGGGAACAGAAGGAATGCCTGCATAATATCCTTTGGCAGATGAAGATGGCTGGAGACAGCACAAACTGGGAAGTGGGAAAAGGTGGAGCCTTGTTTCTTAAGAGTAGCTGCCTTTGAGCACAAGAAGGAAATAAGCTATGCCATAGAAAGGAGAACAAGGGAGATAACTTACTCCATCCCCTTTGACACCAGACTAAACTGGAGGCAAAGGGCAGAAAAAAAATTGTCACCAACTCACACTGTGCCTTTATCTGATCCTGGGCCAGAACAACTATTTGCTGTCCAAGAAGTTACCGTATCCATATCAATACAAAGGTGATTCTTAAGAAATCTTGACACTGGCAGAACTTCAGGTAGAGATGTGAGGGTTACAACCGGCAGGACAGCTGCAAGCTTTGAAGTGAGATGCCCATCAGGAAAGTTGGGTTGACTCTGCTGGAACGTGAAGTTCAGATTTGGCATTGCAGAGGAACGTGGTATAACTGCCACAGGATGCAGAGCAAAGTGAATGGTATTGGAACATTTTTCATTAATGCTTGTTCAAATGCAAAACTAATTTTCACTTTGCCATGTTTATAGTGCCTGTTGTTGGCTTTCTGCAGACCTCTGAGCTCTCAAACCATTTGAGCATGAACAAACACAAGTGAACTGTAAGCTTCGTTGCTCCCACATTTGAAGTATGGATTTGATTTTAAGAGTTACTGCTCATTCTTTGTTGGGTATTGCTAAAATAATCTAATCAGAGGGAAAAAAAAAGATATGATATGAGAATACAATAACTTATTTGTTGGCAATTAAGAAAGATATCAAAAGAAAAATCTTAAATAAAGAACTCATTTCATTGCTTTCATATTATATGGGAAAATGAGTGCCATTTCAATTCAGTACAGGAGAAGGGAGACAATATATAAGTAACTTCTACATTTTCTGACACATGTCACCTTCTTGACTCTTTTCTGACTTTGGGTTAGCAGCATCATTTAGGTTTTAAAGATACACAGGGACAAAGTTTCGAATACTGACATCTCAGCTCTTGCTGCATTATTTTTTCTTATTGACCTGCTATGTCTGCCTTCGAAGACACCCTTCTCTATGAGTAAAATGACCAGGTGTAAGCAACCCCAAACTACTGGGATTGGAAATAAGTAATCCCAAACTGCTTCTGGGCCTTAAAAAAACATTACAAATCTTGGACTTCATTTGACAAACTTGTTTATTCACTCAAATACAGAAGAGTCTGCAATGCTGCTCTGTAGCTTGTACACACTGTCACAAATTGAGATATAAACAACAGGGCTTGCAGTAAAGCATTTAGTTCTCAAAGTTTAGAAGCATGAGAAAAATAAGAAATAAGGAACCAATATAACCAAAGCAATCTGAATATTAGTTTTACCATCCTAAACAATGCATTCTGCATGCATTTGCAGTTCCACAGTGAGCTCTGCTCAACACTTTAGATAAATGCTGTTGGAAGTGTATAAACCAGCTCAGCTTTACTATCAGGAGCATATATGCGTTCAGAACAAGTTTAGCTGCTGCTGCTGTTATATAAAAAAATCTCAGCCCCCTCCCTTCTGCAAACCCAAAACCCCAAATGCACGCGCGCACACACACACACACACAGAAAAGAATATCAGAGCCTGTGAGAAGAGTATTTTCTGAGAAGGATGAGGATATAATACATGAAAACTGAAAGAACCATTACAGAGATTTCTGGAATCAGAAGCCACTAACAGAAGAAATATTAGAAAGAGATGACTAAAAAAACGGTGCTTTTCGGGGCTAACCAGTCCAGGACTTTATATCATGTTATCACTACTGTGCAAAGCGTACAGTGCAATTTTCATATTTGATCTTTTTCATAATTGTAAAGCAATTGTTCTTAGCTTTTACCTCTGTCATACCACACCGTGATGAATGTGTAACAGGAAAATGTTTTGTAAGGAGATCTGATCGCTAAGACACTGTCAAATGATAGATGGAAGACCTACAGTAGCATGCACCTCTGCTTCGCTGTGGCTTTGAGAAGAAACAGAACCAGAAGCCCTTCCTGTCCTCCCCAGTATTTGTCAAAGAGCCAAACCAAGTGACAACCCCAGAAAGCCTATCTAATTCAAAAAGGCTAGACTTTGACATCCCTGATTAACAATGCATCCATTTGGAGGAGACTTGACAGCTAGATGACTGCAGCAATTCTTTCAGAGAAACAAACAGTTCATTTACAAATTACACTTCATTAGTTTGGAGAAGATTAATCCAACTGAGGATGGCAAAATGTAACTAAAGCTGCATGATTTTGGTGGAAGTACAAGTAAAAATTTTCCCTAAAATTACAAGTTTAGAGATGAATGTTTCCTTTCACCCCTCAAACTTCAAGAAAGCAGCAAATTATTAGTCTAGAGTCTGAAGGCAAGTTTAATGGGACTGGGAGGCAAAGCAAAGATGTTCCAGTAACAAATGTGTTTAGCTGTATTATTCATATTTTTAAATGCACTCATCATGTTTCTAGGCCTATGTATGTGAGTGAATATTACTGCTAATGCTAATGTTTTCTGACATCAGAGTAAATCTACCAAGATTCATCACAGAGAATTTAGGGATACAGAGATGCTGCTGCATAGAGATGACCAGTCATTTTTTTAACCCAACAGTTTCTGGTCAAAAATCACATGCACTCCTGAAATAAGAAACTATTGAAGACAATGTGGAATTTCAGATAAAAAGTTTTTAGAAATGATTTATCAAGTACAGGACTCATTTAGCAGGCAAAATTCCAACATATATGGAGAAAGTTATTAGTATGTTTTGGGAGCCCTACATTATAAATTCCTGTCTAGCTGTTGTTTAATTATTAATACAGAGGTGGACAGTTTCAGTAAGGGATGAAAGACCTTCCTACAAAACCATGATATTACCTGGTTTGTGAAAGTACCACAAGGAGGGCCTTGAAACGAGGCCTTTCCATAAAAGAATAAATCATAAAGACAGGTTATTCTAGATTACTTCCTCTACTTTTTTTATGAGAAGCTTGAAAGACTAATTTTACCCCAATTTCAAGAAGGGTTTTTTTCCTCCTGCTGCTTGCTCTGCTGTTCTCCCAAATGGAAAGGAAACCCTGACCAAAAATTGTCTCTATATCTGTGTAACTGCCTTTTAGATTCAGAACTACAAATGCTTAATCTTCTCTTAAAGATTTCCAATATATAGCAAATCATCCTTTCTCTATTTTCTGCACAAGAAAACTGACGTCTAAGTCTTCATAGTGACCCTGCTGAGTTAGTTCACTTTAGGATAAGCAAAAGCATGCAGATACTGGGGTCTGAGAACACTGATGACATATGACACCCTAATAACTGATGGCATGATAAATTATTAATAATGCTTTTCTATCTCTGAAGACATAATAATGTAATGTAGTAGTGATATATCAACAACATAAGAATTATTTTCTTCTTCTATCTTCTCTGGCCAAATATTTTGTCAATTTTTTGATATATTTTTTAAATAAAATTATTTGAAACTTCTGATGAGCTCTTACAAATCTTGCATGTCAAGCAGGCAAAAACCAAAGCAATAGGCAATGAGCAGTAAGCGCAGAGCAGCTAACTGTAATCACTGCGTGACATTATGTTGATTCATGCTGACATTTGCATTGGTCAAGTAGCAGCTTCAGAGTTCCTGAAGTGAATGAACAGTGCCATGCATGCCTGATGCACATATCCCATACATTTTTAACAACATTGCAACAGAAAAAGAGAAAGCAGAAGAGCAGACAGATGCTTAGCATTTAGACAGAAAAACCAAAACAACAAACCACCCCAAAACACAGCAAAGCTCACCAGCGAGTGATGATTCATTATGTCAACTCCTCAGGGGTTTCTACAACAGATTTGGCAGGGCAGTGACTTTCTGACATGACTCAGGTTGTCGAGTCAGTAAGCAGAATTGCATTGTGTCAGTTTTCTACAGGTCAGTTCTAGGAAACTAAATTATTTCTGTTCAGCAGGAAAAGACAAGACAATGGCAGGGTCAGAGAATGGAGCAGACATGAAGACCATAAGGAGAACCAGTGATCAAGCAACAGCTTTGGTAAGCATATTTCCAATCAGACAGTTCTAATGTATGGTCCAAATAGTCTTCCCTTACACATGTTTCACAATGCCTTTTCAAGGAGACCCCTTAACTACTCTTACTCTTAGATACTACTCACACTGAATAAAGGTGGCAGAATTAGTTTCTGAAAGTGAAGAATAAATAAGATTTTAACCTGTTATCTTCGATTTGCCTAGATACCAGCATGGTAGACTTTAGGGGTCCGAAGTACAGCTTTCAATTAGAATTAGCCTGGCTATCAACAAACTGGAAAAAAACCCAGATACACTGAAAATTACTATATTGAAATACTTTTAGGCAAGTAAAAATCCAACCTATATGAAGTAACTGAGAACAATGTGATTCAGAGGGCAGTCTTTAGTGCATCTATAGTCTACTCAGCACCTATAAAACTATGTGCACAAAAGTCATTAACAACGTGAAGAATGATAGTTCTAAGTCAGCTGTACAAATTCTTTGTTAGAAATTATTTCTTACTGTATTTCTTACTTATTTCTTCCATATCTTCACCAGAGTATGCTAAATATGGGAATGAATATGTGGCTCTCCTTATGAACAGTTGTCAATTAAATGGCCTAAAGATTATTCTAAATGGACATGAAGGGCTGGGCCAGTGAAAACTTAAAAAAAAAAAAACACACAACAAAAAAACCCAAACCCAAACCAACAACAGAGAAACAACNTGTGTATCTTGCTCAAAATCTGAATGGAAGCATGTGAAAAAATGAAACATGACCTCCTCAGGCATCTGCTGTGTGAAAAATGAGAACAATTTGTATGCCAAGGGAAGGAAAGACAGAAAATTCAGAAGGAAAGATGCATGTGGGAACTAATGGGATGATGTAAACAAAGCAGCAGGTCTTCTATACCTATAACTATTCAGCCTATTATAATATCTTTCTGTTCCATCTCAAAAATCATCTTAGTGTGTTTCTCTACTCTTCCTCTTGCATCCCATGTTCTGAGTAATTTGCACTCAACATAAAAAACGTTTCACTATTGATGTCATTATTAAACTTCTCTCATAGAAAGAAAACTCTTATCCAAAGCTCATTTAAACATCATGAAGTATTTGGGTTCAAATATCTGCAGCCCGGATTCATTTGCTCTTGGAAGCTGAGAAATGAAGAGATATTTGGGTTCAAGAATGAGAAAATTTTAAGGAGATGAATGTTAAAAAGATCCTGAGGCATTTTCGGTGTGTGCTACTAAGATTACAGGTATAGTTAAAAACTGAACAAAAACTAATTCTTAACAAAAGAAAATTATGCAAAATTCTGACAACAGGTAAATAAGATATCAGTGCAGATGTAATGTGACCTACAATAATGGTAACAGACAGAAAGTTTAGTTTGGACTTCCCAGTGCTTTCCACTTCAGGGCTTTTAGTACCATAGCCTAAATGCACAACATACCACAAGAAAATTTTACTCATTCCAGATCAACTAGAGGAGCATAGCTTGACTAGCTTGTCCAAAACTGCATCATGCAGCTGAAGAAGAACCTCTGCATGAAATTCTGGAAACACTGAAGTAAAACAATTTTGAGGCCTCAACTCAATCTACCTACTGACTCAGGTCAGGATCTTAAGTACAACATCTACAGCACTATTTAGTTACTAAAATGGTTATTGAATATTACAGATAATATATCAAATTCCATATTCCTTCTCTCTCTCACACACACACTGTTTACCTTGTATAATAACTATGCGTTAAGCATGTGGACTTGACTGGGAATAGCATACCTACAATGTGGCATAATTTTACACTGTATATTTTACCACATTTGATTTAATTATTTAAACAATATTTCCATTCTTTTCAAATGTGCATGAATAGATGGTGCAAATCTTAAAAACAGAGTCACTTCTAAGGTTACAATCCTTGGAAAATTCTGTTTACCCATGCAGAACTCTATCCATGCAGAACCATTAAAACTGGCAAAACATCAAAGTGATAGACACATTAGCTCTGGTTCACCCACTTAATCTATTGTGGCAAAAGATTATCTGTCAGTAGCGGATGTGGACACATATCCTTCACTCAGGAAGGAAACCTTTTTCTACTCTATGTGGGAGGGAATGTTCATTTCCTAATAGCAGTGAGTGATCACAGTCATTTTATTCCAAGAACTATTGCCATGCCCAAGGTGATAAATCACTCAGCTTCTTATATTACAATAGATTCAAGGATTGCATTTGCTTGCTAATACCATATTTCATAGTTGAAATAGTAGAACTGATGTTTCCCTGCAGAGCAGTCCCTAATACTTTGTAGAGGGCTTGACTTTCAGAGTTTTTGTTGATGTTACTGAAAATACTGTGATGAAAGAGGCATCCCGTGATACTGGAAGAATCGTTCACAGAAGCTAAAAATTAAAGGTAAATGGAGGTTAAAGAGTGTAAAGCACAAGGCTTGCATGCCTTACACTTACTAAGAGTTTTGTAGACTATAATAAAAATAAATGTTAGTTGCATCTGCATAGGATTTCTCTGTCTGAGGTATTTCGATTTTAACTAAAATGAAAGTCCATGGAAAGCAGGGGAAATCCAGTGCTAAGACTAATATCCTGGTATTTATTGCTTTCTTTTGCTGAAGGCCGATGTTCAAATCATATATGCTCTAGGCTGATCTTCGGGTAATAGGGAAAAAGCCAGAATAACACAGCATAAAGAAACTCCGTGGGAGAGGAAAAAGCTACATTTCTTGTCTTCCAAAGCATGAATTTTGTAGAGCAATTCAAACGATGATATATCAAGGCATCATTTTGCTCTCTTACTCCAAAAATCATCTATTCTGTGGCTGTGTAATACACCAGTGGCAGTGTACTGGAGTTAGCTAAGAAAGAGATGTGCTGCAGCAATAAAAGCTGCTTCACATTCATGTCTGACCTTGCCAACCCTAGCTCTGGTCCCACAACGTGACCTGAGTTCAGCACTTTTCTGTGCATATTTAACATAGGGAAAATTGAAGGGGTTTGTAGGATTTTGCAGTCAAAACCAGACAATGCCAATGCATACTCTATAACAAAGAATTAGACAATCCTCCAATTTGATTCAGCTAGAAAAGGCTGTCTTTTTCTTTTTCTGGGTTTGTGTTTTTTTTTTCTCTTTTTGACACCATAGCATGAAAATTACCCACCTACAGGAAATGGTGAAAAGGACGGGCAGCTGTTTTCTGTTTCTGCTAAAAGTCCCTGGCATTAGAAAGTAAAGGACTTTCATTTCAGCACTTCAGATTTTTTACTTGTTATATATTCAGTGGCTAACAACTGAAGAAAAATGGCCCCATGTCTAGGTCATAAGATCAGGGGCAAATAGAAATGGATCCATTTCCTAGCTATGATACAGATTGTATGATCTTGGATAAATTATTTGAGCTATTTGTGCTTCCATTTTTTCTCTTCTGTTAGAACATTCCCTGTACATCATGTGGACAGCAGGTAGGTTTTTTTCTTCACAATTGACAAGTTTAGAGAAGATTCTTAAACTGAAGGTTTAACAAAGTGCATCATTATGAATTTGTTCTCAACAGTGTAGTAAAACCCCAGCAGAAAATACACTAGCTACACTACAGATTATTTTTTTGGTGGCACAGCTTACTCTCCTAGATGGAAAATTGATTGATTAAAGGAATTTATGTTACTTCTCCACAGGAAAAAAATCATAGTCAACATATGGTCTTCTCTGGAAGGACAATCTATCCACACAGGATTTTTCAGCACACTGGTAGCAGCTAACACGTATTTCTCCGAACCCCAAGCTAGCAGAGCAATGTTGGCTCAGCTTTGCAATGTAGGCATCCTCCACTTCTACTCGGAGTGATTAAATGTCATGGAGTGGACAAAAGCACTACACAATACCTCAGCACAGAAGGGACTTCAGAAGGTCCCTAGTCCAAACCCCTGTCCACAGCAGGCTCAGCCATGAGGTCAGACCAGGTTGCTCAGGGATTTATCTCACGGGGTCCAGAAATCCCACAAGGAAGGTGATGGCACCATTTCCCTGCGCCCTAGTCCTGCTGCCTGGTTGTCCTTGTGGGGAAAACACTTTTTCTGAAACCCAGCCTGACCCTCTCCTGTTTTGGCCAGCATCTTTTTCTCTCCCACCAGGCACCACTGTGAAGAACCCATCCCTGTCCCCGTGATCCACTTATGTATGTACCAGGCTGCAGTTAGTTGTTGTGAAGCCATCTCTGCTTGCACTGAACCAGCCCTGGCCCCACAGTCTCTCCTTACATGGCAAGTGTTCCAGCCCTGCTGTCCCAGTGGCCTCCTCCGAGCCCCTCCAGTTTGTCGATGTTTCTCCTGCCCTCTGGCCAGAGCAGGACGGTTCACCCTCGGCCAAGCCACACTGAAAATTCCCCATCACATCCTTCTCCCTCATGTGCCTAGAGATGTAGTCCAAGAGGACTTGCTCTATTATTTCTAGGGGCTGCGGTGGGGCTGTGTTGTTCCCTTATTCTTTGGCACACCTGCCAGCTTTCAGAAGGCTAAAATGTTTAAATGACACAACTAATATATTTGGAAGAAATAGGTAAGTCTTTTCATTAGAATTGACAAAGCAGCAGCAAGCTTCATGCTAAGAACAGGTGAAAAACAATGGGCCTAAGTTGAACCTAATTAAGTTCATTAGTTGAACAAATAGAGAAAAAAGGTAATTAGCACCACTCCACTAGTAACGTGCTTGACACATGATAATTAGCCTTTTTGAGAAGTAGCATGGAGCACTGCAGTGATACAACTATGTAGGTTTTCAGACTAACTTGAAAAGCTCTGCACAATGGAGTCAGCAGTGCAGAAGTGTAATGATTTACCGGAGAGCATAAGAGGAATGAGGTGAGTGACTTTATTGGAAGTGGAAAGATGCATTTGTTCCTAAAAGATGCTTCAAACACGTATACAGTACAACAAGAACAAAGGTCCAAAACACTGTTTTGATATGTATTCATAATCTGACTGTATAATCTGTTTTATAACAATGGAGAAGAACCTCCCCCACATCATATTTTTTTTTTTTTAACAGAACAGTGCTTTGATCACTTTGTTAATGCCTTACTATAAAATCAGTATATTGACAGCAGTAATGCTGTAAAATTCTTCTCAGACCAACTTGGAATAGACAAAACAGCCTTAAATAAAAATTGAGTACAGGCCAAGCAACAGAGAAGAGAAATGCCAGTCTGTAAACACTGTGTTTCTATTTCTTAGTTGTTTGGAGCATTGTCTGGCATTGGTGCCTATTTATTAGGGTAAAGCTTGAAACAGAATATATATTAGTTCACTGTTATGAAGGAATGCTGCATTGCTGACAGTTTATTATGCCCTTGAGTGTCATAATGACTTTTTACCTGTATTAAATCCTTGTGTTTTTGTAATGAAATGCATGTTATTGCGCCTTAATGAGCACTCAAACATAATTTATAATCAAACATTATGAATCTGCAATTGCTACATTCCCCATTCACACATAAGAGCTTCCAATATACAACCCAACTTTATTTCTGGTGGATCACTCACTCTGGCCTATTGGGTAAATCTCCATCTACAAAGGTTTAGCAGAGCCCTTTTCACGTGGAAGCAAAGGTGGGTCAAAATCATCTCTCTTAGCGGTGGAAGTCCTAGAGACTCACTCTCATCCTGATCTTTCCTTACAGCTGTTACAAATCATGGATACCTATCGTACTTGAATGGTAACAGGGCATGTGTTTTGACACCTTCTTTGGGTGACGTGCTACCACTAATGCACAACTTACTGTGGTTATTCTTTGAGCAGTCCCACAGAAATAAGTGTTTCTGCTAGGTCAGAGTAAATACACCAGAAGTAAGGTCTTTATTGGAGTCGAATATAGCCTGGATATTATGGAAAAAAAAAAAATCAGATGAGATTGCCTAGGGCTAAAGTACATGTAGTTGGCTGCCTCGTCTTTCCCAGATCCCAAGTGAAGTGCGGATGTTTGTTTTTAAACAAGATTCTTATATTAGATCAAAAAGGACCAAACCCCAGCTAACTAAATAAGGTTGCATGTTGCCATCACATTAAAAGAGAAAAGGAAAGAAATAGTGATCGTATGATGATTCAAAATGTCCTCTGCAATAATTACCAGCATGACTACATTTTGTTTATGAAATAACCCATTGCTTGGCACTGACATCAAGGGAAAGCTTCTCTTTCATTTCAACAGTACCACGATTCCTATCAGGTGTGTAACTACCATTTCCTCATTTGTAACAGTGCAAATTAGTGCACTGCAAAAGACTGTGTAAAAAGTGGAGCTAAAAATGCATAGCTGATTAAATAGACAGACTTGTGTCACGAAGCTTGGATAGCTGAGGGTAACGAAATACCTCTTTACTGAAGATAACTGTATCTAGTGATTCAAACTTACACTACATATTTTGTCTATTTTACACAAAACTTAGTTTAAGATCTCTAAGATTATTTCTTTTTTAATATCAAAGCTTTAAACACTTTACAGCTTTTCTGGTCTCGATGTATCTCACTATGTTTTCTGAGTATCAGACATTCCCTTGAACATGTTTTATCCCAAGCTATGTTACTTTATGCCATATATTAAAAATATCCTCTACCCACACTGACAGAACTCAAAATCTCCTATAATTTACAATATTCATATTTGTGAATTACTATATCTAGAAATATTTCCTGTCACTTTATTATAAATAAGAAAAATCCAGTTACCTAAGTTATACCACAGTGAATAAATCAGGACTATTAGAGACAACTGATCGGCCTCTCATCTTATTACTTTATGTATGTGAAAAGGACACAGGGCTGTGGAATATGAGTGGGGTTTTTTAATACATTTGTGAATAACTATCTTCTTGTTTCTTTTTCTTCCTGTGTACATAACAATATATAGTTAATATATGTCAAATGGGTATTTTCAAATAGAATCAGTGAATCTAAATGCTTCAAACAGCCACAGGGACATATTTATTCCAAAGAGTGAATCCAAAATGACACAGCTAATGAGTATGTCCTTGAAGGACTTAGGCTGTATTTATGCATATGTAATTTGGTTATGACAGATTCATTAAAGAAAGGCTGAAATGTCCGTATTACCTGAGGCCTATTTAAAGAGAACATCTGTTTTGCTAAATGGAGAGCATATCTGAACTGAGAATGAGCAAGAGACCTTATCTTTGTACACAGAACGAATAGGAAGAAGGACTTAAAAAAAAATGGTTAAGTACCAACATCTGCTAACATGATCTTATGCAAGAAAATAACCTTATAGAAAACCGCGTGTTTTCTGAGTTGCCTAGACCAGCCCATATATTCAAGTATGTATATTCACCAGGCCATTAAAATCTACAGAAATAAAAACTAATAGATTTTCCCTTGTGCTGAGTTCAGTTTCAGTGCATACTATACAACAGAGAGAGGCAAAGGAAAAGACAGAGCTTTCAGCCAGACATTCTGCATCTTTTTATAGTGTGACTGTGATGGATACCCCAAAGATTCAATCTGGCACTTAATTTAGAGTGAGAAGCATTTGCATACAATATAGCAGGAACAACTTCACCTCCACTTAGCTCCCCTTCTAAGGCAAATAGCTCAAGTCCAACAGTCACAGCAAAACCATGCAAACCAAGCAAGTCCCCCCGTATCGAGTGGCTTGATATTAACTACTAACCACTAACAATATATTTTGCAAAATCATATTCTACAGAAAGAATGAATAAAAAGAAGGTATAAATAAAGGAATATAAATAAATAACTCCAGGTATAAATAAAGGAAGAATGCCCAACAAACTTGTGTCCCAACTGACACAAAACCACACTTACCTAATGGTTAGTGGTGTGTCAGGACTGTGCTAAGGCTTTGTTTTACCATCTGGCGTCAGAAGATCTGCAGATGCCAGAGTGTGGGTGCAGTGAGATCTGATCATCAGAAAAACCCAAGCTGTGGAGACGTTCTTGATTCTTCAGATAAAGTTCATTACTCTTGCACTATATGCTTGGCTTTTTTATATTAATCCTGCTTACAATAGAATGTAAAAAATCCAAGAGCGTCTTAACTACTCTCCCCGACTGTAATAAGAGATTCCGTATTAAGCAGAGCATAATTTATGGAGGAATTGGTTATACACTTCTTTTGCATTTTTTATTATTTTACCACTTTTTTTAAAGTAAACAATTCTGTATTTTTCAGTTCTGGATGATTCTTAAATGAAAAGCCACATCTGAATTAAATTATCCGCTGGTAAAGTTCACCACTTCTGTCTTATCATCACTTCCATGTACAGCCAGCAATTACGAAGGAAGGGCTAACCTTGTGAAGAGCTCATGTTAAACTGTATCCATTACAATTCATTTCATGAAGTTAAGGAAGGTGTAAGATATCCCACTGCTTTTCCCTTCTGCTCTGTTGAGACTGTTGATGAGTCTTTCATGTTTTCATGGCTATTACTGTTGACATAATGATATTTGCATATGTACTGAAGCTCAGATTTTTAATTAAAAATAGGTCCTGAGCAGCAGGACAAGCACTCTCTGAATGTGAAAAATTATTTCTTGATTATAAGGTTTTAATCATGTGTCTACCTGAAACATGACAGGAAATGCATGCATAAATACTTTGTATCTCTTCCTCATTAAAATTAGAAACACTACACAAATTAAGCATGTGCACTATGTATAAGAGTGCAAGGCATAAAAATACTTCCAGACTCACTGCAGGCTGGTCATGAGCAGCTGAGTACCTGCTGTGCCAGTCTCAAGCTTTCCTGCAACAGCAGCTCCCATTCATTTAGGCACTTAGATCAACAGGTCTAAGTAGAAAGTAAATAGGGGGCCAAAGGCAGTGCTGTTCAATTTACGGGTAGAATAAAATAAATAAATGAACTATCTATATGAACTAACTATACTATTTCTAGTATCTAGTCAGGATACTAGAAATAAAGAAAAAAAAACAACAAACCCAAACCACCAAATTGAGGAACTTTAATTTAGTTTATAAATTTCATGCAAAATGAAAGCCGTTCAATATCATGCTTTGCCTGTTCTTTTTAATGGTTTATCATTCTGTTAATGTAAGTATACTGTCCTAAAAATAAATGATATACAGGTAAGATGAAGTGAAAAAGTGAAATTTTTATTTATTGGCTACAGACCACTCTTGTGTTTCTAGCAAATAAGGTGAAAGTGTAAGTAAAGAACCCAAGTAAATGTGGACTTATTCTTATCAGATTAACTTCTCATCCCTTTCCAACAACCCTAAATGTATATCATAAACCGTCAATTGTATTTTGATGATGGCAAGTCCACCTCATTACTCACTGCTAAACTCAACTAGAGAACACAAAATGAAGTCACCCTGAACATTACTTAGCAATGAATTTAAAAAGAAAAACACATTATGTACAGAAATACAATGGTGGTGAATGAAGGCAGTAGCTGTGATTTACCCCAGTATCTTAAATGTTTTGCTTCCTTTCAAGCCCCATATCTTTAATTCTTAAACTTCTGCTATGGAAAACAAGAATGTACAATTTGTCTTCCTCTAAACTGAGAGTTGGGAACAAAATTGAGATTTCTAATTTCAGCTTTCAGCAATCATACTTTTTTTTGCTTTTCTAGAGGTTGTCTTCCTACTTGAAAATACTTAATTCTTCTTTTTTTCCTCTGAAGAACTGAGACAACTTTGCCATTTTGTTACAGTAGAGGAAAAGCCCCCCTTCAACTAGCTGATTGCATTCACTGAAATTAGTATCCTCCTATAACTTGCTACTTCTTTAACCGTGCAGCTTCGTATTATATGATAAGAATACTGATCAGTGAGTTGATCAGTGATTGACTGAATAGTGAATTTCAGAAAAACTTTTTTTTTGTTACAATCAGGATATATACTTCCTCCTGTTACATAAACTACTGCCAGAACAAAAAGCAAAGGAAAATCGTCAACAAGTGAAAAACTTTTGTTTCGTGGATTGAAAGGCACAGCAGACTTCTGTTAAAGACACTGTGAAACACGTAACTGTTCATACAGAAAATGTTTCCATTAGGCACCTGGGGCTGGCTGCCTCAGGCCTTTGCTAAGCAGTCAAAAAAGCATCCCTCATTCGGGAAACTCTCCTTGTATTCTCAGCTGAGATTCTGATCATTCTGCAGTCGCCCTCTTGAAAGGCCATTTTTGCCTGTTATCTGTTTCATATTCTTCTGAAGTTCACTCACTTTGTGATTGGCATCTCACGCCTCCAACATCACTCCTACATCAAAAAGCTCTTAGCGCTAGCCTAGCCAATTGCCATGGTCTCACCCTTCTGCAAAAAGCAAAGTCTTTTCCCCCCTACTCAGTAATTCCTTTTCTCTCTTTAGCCTGCGCTACTGATTCTCAAAGGATTTTTAAATCTAACAACTTCAAAATGCCAGGAGAGGAGAAAGGAAAACCTCTATAGAAGCAAAGTCTTCTGAAGTACTGGTGGATAAAGTACTTGATCTTTGTTTCAAACCAAGCATTTATAACCATACAGAAGTTGTTTTTCTAAGGCTGCAATACTATAAAAAAATCGCAGAAAATGAAACCCCAGCACTGGTTAATGTTACGTTAGCAGCATTATTGAAAATGAGTGAACCCACAGGAAGCCTAACAAACAAGCTGAAGTGCAAAGCAAACTAGCAGGCATTTACCTATGCAGACTCAGAATTTTACTTAGAACCACAGGAAAATTATAAGAACTTTTTAGAAGCACTCTAATAGCAGTGTGAATTTAAGGATCACCAGGACCAGATTTTCACCTTTTTGAATTCTAAATAATACATGAATCATTCATTTACTAAACAGGTTTCAGTGAAGATGCTCTGAAATGAACAATGGCAAATCGAGACCCAGGGTTAGAAAGAGAGACGATACTCAGCTGGACAAGATTTCAGGGATGAAGAAGACTAAAAACACGGGACTGGTGGAAAATAAAACACAATTTTCTGACAATCCAGCAAACAATTTTGTTTAGAAATAGTGATTTGAGTAAAAATGTTTGTTAAATGGATTTAATTCTTAGTGAAAGGAGTGGCCCAAGTCTCAGCTCTGTCCTTTTATCATGCAAAAAACAACAGAGAAACAGCACTTAACGGGAAGTTAGGCCGTACAGTCTGCACAATCAGAGGTTAAGGAGACAATACTTGCCTTCTCAAGCCTGCTGTGCCTGTGTGATATGCTCCTCCACCGTCAGAGACAGCAGTGTAGATGACAGACCATGCATCACAGCTGTGCCCTTTAGCTTTGAAGGATTCAGCCTTACTCAGACCTATTTAAGCATGGATTTTAGTGTGCTCGACTATGTTTTTGGCATTAATTGTAATCTTTGTCTACAGTATTTTGTTAAAAAAGATAAAGGCAGTTAAGATGCCTTTATGTCAAACCTCTTTTTTTTTGATAACAGTGAATGTAAGCTAGATGTAAGTGGACCAAACCAATTGCACATACATACCTGGCAAGAGAGGAAAAGACCTAAATCCTGTCCTTCACACTAGGACAAATATTATTATAGTACTATATTAAAATATTACTATATACTATATAATATATTACTATATTAATCCTTCAATGTCTAAAGTGCTTTCCATTTTCAGAAACAGAAGTGTGGAAGAGGGTGAAGCACAAATTAAGTGGGATAGACTTTTTCCTTTAGAGACTTTACTACTATATAAGAATAGCAGAAGAGCAAATGTGGCTGCAAAGAGAAGAATCATTTTGCCATTTTGGAAAACTGCTGTAGAGATCTTCATTTTGTAAGAAAACCCTCTCTGAATTTGTAAAATAAAGCAGAGAAAGGGAAAGTTTGACCTCAGCTCTTTTATAAACCAACAGGCAAAATGTAATTCTTTATTACACCTTATTTGGTGATTGAGAAAGGTGTAAGAATGTTTTTTTGTAAAAATTCATACAATATTTCTAAAATGACAGGAAGTCTTCCAAAAGTCTTCATGATGTGAACCATATCTTCATATCTTCAGTACGTGAACCAAAATTTATTTGCTTTGGAATGTTATAAGGAGTGTTAGATATGTGTGCAATGCATTTTGCCCCATCTATTTTTGCAGTTAGACTATTTTTAGCATCATTTCTATTACATACATTTCTCACAAACACTATCAGCACTGGTTGAGCTTTTCATTGTAGACAAAGCTCAGCAGTGCTAACTAAACTACGACTTTTCTTCTCTGATAAACGAGCTCACTGCTGGCTATCCTATATATAGCCCATTATTCTCTGCCAGGAACCAGTAAATCAACAGAAGTAGTTATGTTCTCTGGGAGCTTGCTTAGAGTTGTGAAAAAGAAATCTTCAGTAAATCTTAATTACTTTTGGATTTTTATTTTTTATACTGATACAATAAGAGAAATTAATTCTGACATTTGGAGAACTTCACAGGAAGTTATCATTAAAAGCACTAAACTGAATAGCCCTTACTTAGCAGAAAATGATACAGACTTGTGAGACTGGAATTTTGACAAACAAGCAAAACTAGTTCACTGATAAATAGCTGTAGACAGTGCATTTCATGAGGAGCTTTTAATTAACTGTAAGGTTTATAGAACAAGGATGATATTGCTGAAGTTCATTTTGATTCAGTGGAGACTTAAATATATTTCCAAAGGAATCTTACTATGGCATTTCATATACTCATGATTTCAACATAGATCTCATCTCTTTCTTTTTTTTTTTTCTTTGAACGACCAGTAAAAGGCAAGACAACCCAAGCTGTTCCTGGAACAAACTGACATTTTGTCAGGGGGTCTTTCTACAAGAAGCTGTCTGACTGGGTCCTACTGTATATTAAAAAAAAATCTGAACATGACTTCAGCTTTGACTTTGACATACATGTGGTATGTTCCAAGAGATTTTAAATATTTTCTTACTTTCTAAGGTCCTCATGCTAGAACTTGTAAATTACTTTATTATTTATTACCACATGTGTATATTCTATTAACATACTAGATCTGCAAAATAAATAATTTGGTGATACATTGTTACTTCATATAAATTTGACACAGTGTGACTGGAAACAAAAAAGCTGCGTAGTTTTACCTTGAGAAAAACTTAATTTTTTTCACTATCTGAATATCAGTGCTGTGAAAGCCAAAAGATAAGCAGTGAGGAGCTGGGTGTTCAGTCTCAGGCAAGGATGAGAACAGCACAGATGTGGTGTCTAGTTTACCATTTTATAGATTGCTTAAGTTAGTTATGATACAATGTGTTTTACCTGACTGATGGGAAGTTATTCATCTTGCCATTTACTCAGCTTGGGAAATTTTTTTAACTTTTCTGAATGATCAGTTAAGAAATAGTTTGGCCGTGCCCCTTTTGCAGCCAGTGCTCATCCACAGAAGATGCAGGATTAAGAGAAAGCTGAGGCAAGAAAGTGAAGAGGATAAATCAACAAGAATCATCAAGAAGTCTAGAAAACATGATCTATCAAGAATGACTTGAAGGAGAGTAGAAAGAAGAATAGTAATTAGTTTCTTGCTAGGCAATGGCAACACGTTACTTCTTATCAAGAGTTTATCTCTACATGTATTTCATCTCTCTATGCTGTCCTATACGGCTTTACAGGAACATAACAAACTTGTCTCATTAAGGGTTGTATGTTCTGGAGCAATGTCTTAGGATTTAAAGTATCTAATTTAATCTGCAGCAGTTAACAAATAAACCAATTAAATTGAATTAATTTAGTGTCAAAAATAACTGTCAGGGTATGTAGGTTTTTTTTGTGGTGGGAATTACTGGGATCATGTGGACTTTTCAATCTGCCCTGGTAGTATTTGTAGGTATTCAGTAGAGAAAAAGAGAATTATGTCTCTTCCGAGTACT
>VZSZ01001502.1:33433-44491 GCA_013398815.1 Ibidorhyncha struthersii
CCCACACTTCCTAAGCTTGCCTGTGAGGATGATGTGGGAGACAGTGTTGAAAGCTTTGCTGAAGTCAAGGTAGACAACATCCACTGCCCTCCCCTCATCTATCCATCCAGTCCTGCTATCGTAGAAGGCTATCAGATTAGTCAGATATGACTTCCCCTTCAAGAAGGTGGTTCCACATTCTCCCAGTCCCTGCCTTTGCCTTACGTGACTTGGGCAGTGTGGTGAGAGCGCCTGCTGGTGAAGATCGAGGTAAAAAAATCATTGAGTACCTCAGCTTTCTCCATATCCTGGGTGACCAGGTTTCCTGTATCCAAACTACAATGATTTTTGTATAGAAAAAAATCTAAGCAAACCTGAACCCCAGCTCTGCCCCTTCTTAATCTAAACGTCACTTGTGTGGGTAGACATAAATAGGGGGGCATAAAGAAGCGTAAGCATGCAGATGTATGCCACTTTTATTTCATAAGAAAAATTGAAATTGTCTTACTTCTGAAAAGGATTGGTATAACATTGTTGTATTTCATACTCCAAACTTGAGTTTTTATATAATATAATGTCATCTTCTCTCAGGTTTCTTCGATGTCTTATAACTGGGTTCAAATAATTGAAAAATATCTCTTCTTTTTTCCCCCTTCCTCTTGCCCCAGAAGTAAGACTATTTAAATTGATGAGCTATTCTTGCACAGTTATAAGACATTTCCATTATACCTCACAATATCTGATCTAGGAACAGAGTAAGAAAATTAAAATGTGATTATCTTAGACTCTAAGAATTAAACCTTGAATTTTCAGAGAAACTGTCTTCTCTCTTGGCTAGACTGAGCTATCACATACTATTTATAGAGAGACAGAATATGAAACATCCACAACCTTGCAGTAGGAATTGTATGAAAAATATTTGCAGCTTACTTTCAAGTTTTCCTGCAAATTTGAAGCACCATAAGACCCTGGCACATTTTAAAAAGAAGCAGTATTATATCTCTCTTAGGGGCCTGTCCCCACTTACTTTTAAGGGAGATTATCCTCTACTTTGCCCCAAACAAGCTAG
Source organism: Ibidorhyncha struthersii (assembly GCA_013398815.1). Taxonomy (NCBI): domain Eukaryota; kingdom Metazoa; phylum Chordata; class Aves; order Charadriiformes; family Charadriidae; genus Ibidorhyncha; species Ibidorhyncha struthersii. The sequence continues at coordinate 34,482 of VZSZ01001502.1, forward strand.
TTCCCTCACAATTTATATATATTCAATGTATATATTCTATTTGCCTAATCTACTGATGCAAATTTTCCTTTTTTTCACCCTCAGAAGAAGAGGAATAAATACAGCCTCATGGTCCCTAACAGACTGTAAGAAGTTGGAATTGAAACAAATGGGATCTCCAGGAGTCTAAAAAGCTGAGCCAAGAGTTCAGACTCTGCTGGAATAGCAGTAGGAGATTATCAGTATCTTTTGCAGAAGAGCTGATATACTGTTCTATTCCATTTGATGGAAATAAGCACTAATCATACAGTAGAAACACGTATCTTTTTATCTTCAGAGAACATGGGATTAATTCTTTTCTCCCCCTCCCCACACAGATCCTTAGGGAAAGCCTACTATTGATTGCTTGTCAGAGGGTGGAGTAAAACATTCAATAAAATCATATCAGAATGTTGTAATAGAACGCTGAATACCCAAAAATGGACATTCTCAGTTTACTTGTTGACCAGAATAATGCAGTTGTATTTCCATTGGCTTTTTTTTCCTTTTGGTTGAACTCTGATCTTGACAAATATCCTTCACTCAACCGCTCTAATAGTTTTCCTGTGCTAAAAGTACAATCCTGCAGTCCTTGCTTTTGTGGGAAACAAACGAGTAGATTGTCTCTGTGAATCTAGACTGGATCTGGCTTCTGTTTCTGGTGTGACTTACTTTTCTCTTTTCTCAGATATTTGAAATGCAAGTGTGTCTCTGATGTGTCTCTAGTTTTACACAGTTAAAATGTCACTAGCAATAGTGTTTTCTGTTGATGAAATTGACGAAGAAGGGTAGTCAAGCCCCCAGCATTACTTTCAGGTACCAAATTGAGTTTACACACACAACAGCTAGAAATCTTTTGGTTTTGGTTGTGCACTGAACAGATTCAGTATAGAAATCATCGAAGGGGAATAAATATGGAATATCAAGTCATCATTTTTTTTAACTATAATCATACCTCAAGGACAGATTATTCTTAAAGTGCAAATCCAATTTGAATGCTGGGAGAGAGCTGTGCAGACAGGAAAAGTGCAAAGCAGATGTACCAACATTTTTCTACAGCAGATAAAGTGCAGGACTGACGCACAGAGTCTTTATATACATATAGGTGACTAAGCAATGGAATGTGAACTGGAGAAGCAAGGAGAAGCTGATGGACTGTGACATTTCTTCTGTTTATGTGTCTACTTCACTGACACTTGACAGTTATTAAAGTTGTCCTCATGTTTGAGGCAGTCTTTTCCAATTGCCTGTACATGTAAAAGCTTTCAAGAGAAATAGAGTGTATCACTCCAAGAGTTCCACAATTTAAAGTTTTTCCTATTTAAACCTCTACTTTATACAAATTTGCCAGGCAGAGTGAAAGTTGTTCTGACACTTTCTATTACAGCATCTCTCCTGACTTTTTCTTATGGCCCAGATGTTACATCTTTACATAATGACAGTGAAAAACGGGCATAACATGGCTTTCACATTTCAAATTAGGTGATGTAGTTACTTTCCCTTTGAAAGCACATGCCTCATTTCAGGACATTTGCCGTCAGTGCAAAGACAAAGATGCGCGTTCCAAAGTCAGTTGGGAGACACCATAGAAATAAAGGATGAGGACTGACTTAAATGAGCAAATTATAGATATAATTCAGGAAAATCTGGAAAAGCAACACACACAATGCAGATGACACTTCATGAAATTGCCTCACGTTGAAGAAAACATTCAAGAAAGATGCCTGCCTTCTCCCCACCAACCTGTCTTCTCACAAATAAATAAGGTGTTAAGATTTGGCTCCAAGTGAAAGTGATTATGTTTAGATGCCATAATGTATTTTCTGAAACGGGGGAAAATTCAGCTGATGCTACTCCCAGGCTGGATTTATCCCACAGGCTCCCAGATAGATCCTGTTGGCTTAGAAGATTTAAGAAATGCAGCTGCAGTTTCCATAATTCAGAATTGCATCAACTTAGTCTAAAAACTAAAGTGTTTGTGGCTGCTTGTGCCTGCTGCTAGCCTGAAAAATGAATGTCACAGGATCTCCACATATATTTTGTTTTCTGTCAAATAACAAAACAGTGTGACTTTAGCAACAAGAACAACAAACAGAAATTAAATATCCTGAAAATCAAAATCCTCTAACATCTCTCTTCTCTGGCAGCAGCGAGTTGGCCTTCTCCCTTTAGGAAACCACACTGTACTCATCAATTTTGAAACCACCCTATCTGAGAGTCAAGTATCAAGTAATCTTCTGGGCTGCTAGACTGTTAAAATCTGCTGCCTCGTCTTCACTCCTGTCAGTACAATCAAGTGTTCTTGTGGGTCTGTTAATTTGTTTGCCATCTTTAAATTCAGCAAGCTTTCTGTGTAGAAACAGAATGTAGAAATGTACTTTGAAGCCTGTATCGACAGATCTGTTAATTAAATGTCAATCATATGAGCTGTTCAGCTAGACTCTACCACTAAGCCTAGCAGAGATTCCATAGCTGGAACCTGGAATAAAAGCACATCAAGGAACAATAAAAAAACATACAATATCCCTTGCATAACTTTTTTCATAAAGAATCTAATTTTCATAAGGAATTTAACTTTCCACCTTCCAGGAACTGAAATCAGTGGGAGATTTTCCTGAACAAGCCTGAGGAAGAACAGCACTATTCTTGGTGAACTCATTCATCTTCCACTCTATCAGTATTTAGGTATGCAATACCTGGCAGCAAAAATTCAAGAAGTCTATGTCCAAGATAAAGGGTTTCATATGAACCAGGGAGCTGTACTTCGGGATGATTAACTGACAAAACACAAGGGCAGTAACAGTGTTGCCCGTGTTTGCATATCTATGGGAAAGATACCTATCACAGTGCATTTTTAAAGGTTAGCAAGAGCTGTAGGACAACAAAACTACAATGTAATGCTTTCAAATGCATTTGGACTGCTAAGGAGGTGGGATTAGGAAATAGAACAACCTCTTACTCTGATGATGTCATCCCGTGAGATATCTTGGAGTCTTGGAAGAAAGGACATAGATGAAATCTAAACCAAGTTTTCAGACCATGGAACTGAAGTTCACATAGCAAAATTAATGACTAAGCTTAGCAGTAAGAAGAAAAATACAAAGTAGGTGCTTGTACATAAAGGCAAAATACCAGAGAAATAACCCCACATAACAGTTTGAGTAAGAGCTCTTTTTATTCCAAAGATAATTGGGTTGACACATAAACTTCAAAATTAAAATCATATGTGAATTTGAAAGACATTCACATCTCCAAATTTTATCCTCAATGTAAACTTTGTCTCAGGCTTATCCAACACCTTGAGGGTAACAATGGTCCCCTTTCCTTTCAGAAGCAGCACCAATGCCATTAACACATGCTGTTAAAGCAGTCATGGAAGGAACAAGTCCCAGGGGAACACATTAGTTTACCAGTAGATTCAACTTCATATATGGCAAATGTGAAATGGCACTGGATCACATCTCACTGTGGAGAGAGGCAGTGTTCTCCAGGGAGCTGAAAAGGAACAGATATGAATTGTTCTGAAACTAGCCTTCTAACTTTGCATACCTCTGTCACGTATGATCTTCTTCCTTACCATAATTCTACTTTGATGTCAAACACTGTACTTACAGGGAAGCATTAGGAAAAAGGTAAAATGTAGTTCAGAGGAACATATAACAAATATAGATAAGGTATGTTGCAAGTAAGGATTAACATCTAGCTTTAAAACAAAGGCACCATAAGACATGAGAAATCATCCAGTCAAGCATGCTTCATGATAAATCACAAGCTTTCATTGTAACTATTTACACCAGAGTATAATGTACAATAGCAGTATTGGGTATTCAGGGAATCCAGTTACTTCAAGCAAGCTATCTTTAAATATAAACAATTCAAGTGAAAGAGAGAAAAAATGGCCTAAATTCTGCATGGGTTTCCACAGCTATGTCCAGGAAAATGGCTTGTTTCCAGGAAAATGTAACTAACAAAAGTTTCATACCACCTTTTAGTTCTTTTCACAACAACTACTTTTAAAAACTATGTTTTTTTTTTTTTTTTAAAAAAAAAACTTAAAATCCTGTATACCTCTGCAATGCAGATCCAAAAAGAGCTCAAACTAAGCTAGGATCAGGTACATGTACACCAACACATCTGCAAACTTAGCAAAGGGCAAAGAAAATCTGGGTTTCATATTGTGATCATCACCATGAGGTCTATACCTGACAGCAGATACCTAGAATTCATGCTTCTGCTTGGAAAGTAGACAGAGACTGTACCCATTTGGCTTGACTCTGTTCCCTTTTGGAATGGAAAGTTGAACCAATCTTGAGTGACTTTTTAAATGGCAAAAGCTTCTGGGTACCTCTCGCAGGTTTCCATTGACCAGACTTCACTTTGCCAGACTTTCCACCCAAATGGTGCAACTTTCTGACAAACTTCCACCTAAAAGTTACACAGTTTTGCTTAGTGATCTGTACATGTCACTGAGGAACCAGGCTAAGCTTATGCTGTGGCTTTCTGAAAGAGAAAAATCTCATAGATACTGATATGGACTTCCCTTCAAGTTTTAGGAGAGAAATACACGTGCTACTGCTGTCCTATATATCTGTACAATATAATTTCGACCCTAGTTGAAAGTTGCTCTATGTAACTTATTATGACATATTTGCATACAACAAAACTTTAATCAAGGACATCGCTTTCTGAGTACAGAGGCAGTTGCTTGTGTGTTAAATTATGGTCTGCCTGAGTGTTTTATAAGATGGCTCCCTTACTTTTGTTCCCTTGTGCTGCGTTTTCTAAGTGCCAACTAAAAAATCATTTTGGAAGAATGTAGTTCTTTTCCTTGTGGACAAATAAGCACAATAAATGACCAACATTACACCATAACTCATATCTTAATGAAGCCTGCAAAGTTTTGTAACCTTAAAATAATAAAATTCAAATGTATACAAATATTACATGGTAACAGATGTGGTAATAAGTACTTAGAAGGACAGTGAGTGTGGGTATGTATGTGAATATGTTTTTCACCTTTGCTATGTAATTAGGATTTTCAGAGACACTGAAAAACCTAGGAATTCTGAAGTATGTCTGACAAGAACAATATTGAACCACACTGGGAAAAAATCATTAAGATGCTGTCCATGTCTTAAAAGAATGTTCATCTCCATCTGATGACAATGGATTTATATTGTACTAATGAATAAATACACCTGAATAACATTATTTATCTTGATGAGTGATCCATGGATAAACATAAAGAACACAGAAAATTAGTGGGAAAACTAATTGATTATGCTAATAAGTTGGTACATCCTCTAGGTTGTGTATGTAAGTCAATAGCAAAAACTGAGCTCTGTGGGTCTCCCTTCTGATATTATGCACTCCACTGCCACAAATGTTGTTTTATATCACTAAAGGGAAATGTTTTTCTTGTATTTGGTTTAATGTTTCACTTTTTGTGTTTGGTTGGTCTGGTTACCCTCTCTACAGAAATTCTTGTGATGCCTGAGTGCAAAAGAGAGGCAAGAAATACTGCTTAGCAAAGTTTCTGTCTTTCCCCCATACAAACTACAAGAGGAAGTTCTGTACATAAAACAACAAAACCCCAGTTCAGAAGGCATTGTATACAGTAGGATGTTAAGTTGCCATATAGGTTGAATACATATATGTCAACATTATTTCAGAATGATTTATTATTTTCCTGGTAGTTAAAATGGCTGACAATTTATGGGTTACATTTTTAATTCATAGACTTTGTTTATGAACAGGTTTTAATACTGAATCCTACCATACTTTTTTATGTTTTTTAGTCTATGCATTTCAAAAGTGATTAAGTAGCTTAGAAATAAAGTTATATTCTTCAATTTAAGTAAGTCTGCATCTGAAGGGGAAAAAACACACTATTCCTTGCTAAATATCTTAGGCTAAATGCCAAATATTTATTGGTTCACATAAGACTAGCCCAGAATTAAGTGAATATTTTCTTTTTTCCGCAGTTTGTGCATTGGTTTAGAACTAGGCAAGTTGCCATTGTCTAAGAGGGCAGCAGAGGTGGACACTGGAAAAGTAAGTCCAGTGTGCTTATGAAGAGACACATTTTGCAATTTACATTTCCAGGATTAAATGTTTTCCTGTGTGCATGTATTGGGTCTGGCTGAGATGGAGTTAATTTTTCCCATAGCAGCCCTGGTAGTACTATGCTTTGCATTGTTGGCTAGAAAGGTGCTGATAACACACCAGTGCTTTGGCTGCAACTGAGCAGTGCTGGCACAGCGTCGAGGCTGTCTCTCCAACATTCCCCCTCACCAGTTGGTGGAGGGTGGGCAAGATCTTAGGAGGGGACATGGCCAGGACAGCCGACACAAACTGACCAAAGGGATAGTCCATAACACATGACATCTGCTCATCCATACGAGCTAAGAGAAAGGAGGAGGAAGTGTGAGCATTCGCTGTTATGACTTTTGTCTTCTGGAGCAACCACTACACGTTCTGAAGCCCTGCTTCCCAGGAAATGGCTGGACTTCTCCTGCGGGTGGGAAGTAGAGAATAAATCTTTTGCTTTCCTTTGCTTCCATGTGTGCCCTTTGCTCCTGCTTTATTAAACTGCCTTTGTCCTGACCCATGAGCTTTTTTTTCACCTTATTTTCTCCCCTCTCTGTCCTGGTGAGGAGGGGAGTGATAGAGCGGCTTAGTGGGCACCTGGTGTCCAGCCAAGGTCAACCCACCAGAGTGTTGTTTATACTTCCTTCTCTTTTGTATCAGCTTGGTATTATTCCCTGTCTGAGCTCAAAACCTAGGTTGTACAGCTCACATTTTAGAATGGCCAAAAAACAGGACCAAGCAAAAGAAGCTGCTCCCTGGAGGGACTGGAAAGTATGTATTCAATTGTAGTATAGGCTTTGCTACATGAACTCAGGTTTCCTACAGCAGCAAAGTGAAAGTTGGAATAGAGTGCTATTGACTTGTAATTCACTTACTAGGACAGATCCTTATCTCTTTCAAATAAGTGCAAAGCCAAAGTTACGCTACACACTTCAATGAATACAGTTAAATCAATACAAATAACTTTTGAAACAATTGGGGAATGATGTGAATAAAATCTCAATCAAACTCAGGAATTTGCCTCAGATATTTCTCCAGCTGTATGGCAAATTTTTCAAAAATTAAGTTTAAAAGTACCACTTGAAATTTGCTGAAAATACTCTCAAACCAGTTAAAAACACCTAATGGAATAGAGCTAATATCCCAAATTAGTTTAGAAATTATTTAGAAGATCAGATAACATAACTTTTCCATAGGTTCAGAACTCATCATATCAATTGTTCTTATAATAGTAAAAATTAATTTTAAATTATAAATGTAATCCTGAGCATATGAAACATTAGCAGGTATTAACTTTAAAGCCCTACACAGTCAGCTCCTAGCGACTGCTATCTTATTTAAAGATAATTGACTCAGCCTTTTCACAGATTCTTTTTTTATTCCAGGATTTTCATATACACTAATTTACAACTATAAACTCTTAACTCTGTTTTTCATACCCATTTTTCAAGTTACCTTTGCACTCAAAATTCTTTTTCTTTTCCTTCTCCTTTTAGAGTTATTTCATTGCTTGTGAAAAAATGCAGGTTCAGTCACCCTGGAGACTGAATGCCGCTAAACCCTTTTTCTTATGAGCGATAACAGAGGGAGGGATCAGTATGTCTCTGCATTGATTAGAATTTAAAAGCATTCCTGTTTTGATGGAGACTGTTATAAGGTCTCTGATCTTCTGAAGAGTCTTGTGTTGAGTGTCAAGTGAGGTGGATCAAGTGATTATAAAACCAGATTAGTAGAAGAACTATAGAAACCGAGTGAGCTTTTTGGAAGGCACTAGGTCGAGGGAAGATGCAAAGGCAAATGTCTGTGGACTCTCGTCTCTTCTGTCAGTCAGCTGTGCATTATCCAGAGAAACCAGGAAAGAAAAGTGGGTATTCTACACACTCTTAAGTACTAGAAGATCCATGTGAGTCAAAACTTCATCACCTCGAGTTAAGCTGACAACCCTCAGGACTTCCCATTCTCTAAAGCCTAGCCATCCAGAAAGGTCTCATGCATGTAGGACCAAACAGGCATTCCCAGATTGCATACCTTGTCATTCACGCATTGCTCAGCTGGGGTGCAAACTTATCCTTCCCCTTCCTGCCTCCCTCACCCAGTAAAGCAGCGCCATGTTGCAGGGATCCTTCTCCAGCCCCATGGTGAAGAAACACTGTCAGAAGCCTAGCACAGATCCTATGCTTGATACAAAAATGTCTTCTTCCTCTGCCCTGCACAAATCCTCTCTGGCTTCTCCCTACTCTCTCAGTCTCTAGGCTTTCTGCAACAAATTCAGCTTCCTATTAATACTTACCACAAAAGCTCAGCTCACCTGGTAGCCCAGCTGCCTGCCTGGTGACAACAGTAACTGGCTAGAAGAATCCCTCATCTCAGTGCGTGAATAAACCAGGCTCAGTGTGCCACAGTGGCGAGGTGTTACCTGCTCCAAAGACCTGGTCAACCCCATCTAGGGGCATCTGTAACATTACCTCAATGTGCTCTGACCCAACAGCTAGCAGCACCAAGCCTCCCTTGGCTCGTTGGCTAAGAAGCCAGCTCAACCCATGTCAGTCCTGGATCTGACGCTATCTTCTACGTTTGCCACCTGAACCGCTGAGTTGCTGTCAATAGAATATTCTTTGTTAATCAATATATTTACCTCAGACCTGTCCTTCTTTCCCTGTGTAACAGGGAAATTTCTCAGAGCGCTGCATGCTGTGTAGTCTTGTCCCAACGAGTGGCCAAATTGCCTGAATTTACTTATGGGCCAACCCACTAGCTATCCTTAGTCTAAATTTATACTTAAGTAGAAAACTCAGTATATGCAGATGGGGATCAGCATCAGTGCAGTCAAACAATCTGCAGATATCTCTTGGAATTTTTAATTTCATGTCTTACAACCAGAATTTTCAATAATTTGAGCCCATTCACAGCCACTTTAGTAGAAATATTATGTCTGAAAAAGGATACCTTGCTTCTGAACTAGCTGCAGTTCTCTAGTAGAGTGGGTAGATGGAGGTTGAAAGGGACACAGTTATGCTTCAGGGAGAAATCAACAAAATCAATTCCTCTTTCAATGTTAGTTAAATTGAGAGGATTGATTTCAGATACAAAGCTTGGTAAGATTCTGTTTGTTTATTTTTCCTTTGCAAAAAATGCTATATATGGCTACCTAATTTGAGCTGCAGTTATTTGAATTACAGCATAGACACAAAAGCACAGTTGCTATCCAGTACAAAAAAATCAAGATAATTTGAAGGAATACACTTCAGTAGGAATGTGAGACTCTGCAGCAACTTTCTGATTTCAGCATGCCTTGTATTAAAATACAGGTGCAGAACTCTTAGAAATGCTTCCTATTAACATTTACTTACTGAACCAGTGTTCTAAGATTTTTATATCTCTAATTTACAAAAATTATTTACTTACCATAATTATGAAGCATTCCATATGTAGATATTTGTTATTTAGAAATAGTTTCAAGCTAGAAATCTTCCTAGAAAAGTTTCTCTTTTGGTTTTCAGTTTTAGATTATTCATAGAATCATAGAATCACAGAATGGTTAGAGTTGGAAGGGACCTTAAAGATCATGTAGCTTCAAAACCCTGTCCATGGCCAGGGACAATTTACCCTAGACCAGGTTGCTCAAAGCCCCATCTAACCTGGCCTTGAACACTTCCAGGGATGATGCATCCACAGATTCTCTGGGCAACCTGTTCCAATGTATTACCAGCCTCACAGTAAAGAATTTCTTCCTTATATCTAATGTAAATCTACCCTCTTTCAGTTTAAAATTATTACCCCTCGTCCTATCACTACACTCCCTGATGAAGAGTCCCTCCCCATCTTTCCTGTAGGCCCCCTTTAAGTACTGGAAGGTTCCTATAAGGTCTCCCTGGAGCCTTCTCTTCTCCAGGCTGAATAAC
>VZSZ01001502.1:44575-66015 GCA_013398815.1 Ibidorhyncha struthersii
CCAGAGTGCAGTAGAGGGGCAGAATCACCTCCCTCAGCCTGCTGGCCATACTTCTTTTGATGCAGCCCAGGATACGGTTGGCTTTCTGGGCTGTGATTGCACATGCTGAGCTGAGCTGCCGGCTCATGTTGATATTCTTATTAACCAACACACCCAAGTCCTTCTCCTCAGGGCTCATCTCAGTCCATCCTCTGCCCAGCCTGTATTTGTGCTTGGGATTGCCCTGACCCAGGTGCAGGACCTTGCACTTGGCCTTGCTGAACTTCATGAGGTTTGCATGGGCCCACCTCTTGCTTGTCCAGGTCCTTCCAGAAGGCATCCCTTCCCTCCAGTGTGCTGACTATGTCACACAGCCTGGTTTCATCAGCAAACTTGCTGATGGTGCCCTCAGTCCCACTGTCCATGTCACCAACAAAGAGATTAAACAGCACCGGTCCCAGTATTGACCCCTGAGGAACACCGCTCGTCACTGGTGACCATGTCATTCTGTACATTCAGTACAGCAGTCATGAAAAAACAGTTGGCTTACTTTCAGAAGATAAGTATGTCCTATTTTTTAAGTGGGCAGGCTAAGACACAAGAGCCAGGATTAAGTTGCTTGCCCTGCTACAGGCATTTTGTTTTTCCCTGGTAAATCACATCCACTGGATTAACAAAGACTAAGGTTTTTTAATTTACAATAAAATCACTGGAAGTTTTTACACCTTATGTAGCATTCTGGATCTGGCCTTCTATCTATCTTTGTTTCAGCCTCCTGTGTATGAAATGATGGTAACAGAACTCAATCTTGCAAGAATACTGTGTGTTGAAAATATGAAGCACTCAGATGCAGATGGCACCTAATTTGTTTTCTCCTTCATTTTACCATACCACCATGACAATTCTTTTAACTCAAGCCACACAGAGCATGAGGAAGTAAAGATGGAAAGAAAACTAAGAAGCACTAAAAAATCAGATGGACAGAAATAAAAAGGAAACATTTACCCTTCCCAGCCACTAAGTATTTTATACCATTCAATGTTTTCTTGTCATAAACTCCTGAGTGTTTTCAGCTGGAATTTTATTAAACTAATGGATATATTATTGGGTATGTAGCCTCTTTTCTAGTTAATATACAGAAGATGCATTATTTTCATGATAGGGATTCATGGTGGACCTCAGGTTTGTATAAACATTCTTTAGAACAATGATTCAAATTTGTTTCTCCCTTGTTTCTTATAAATTTCACCCCCAGTTTCCACCTTTCACCTTAGAATCATACTTCCCAACATCAAGATACTCTTCTGGTCATGAAGAACGGAGAGAAAGGTTAAGCAAGAAGCGGTCAGATCTAGATATAATAAGCATAAAAAAGTTTCTATATGTCAAACCGCAGCTGTGTTGGGCACAAAAAGTATAAGTATATGCAAAGTGCATTGAGGACAGCTATTCCAGCGGTTTGAAAAATCATGGTGAACAGAGAAAAGAGGGTAAGTTGGTGAAAACTTAAGCAATTGAAGGCATAAATATTCTGTGACTGCATGTATGAAGCTAACCTTAATGTTTCTTATTATATGCCAGGTGAATGTGGAGCATCAGAAGCCAAGAGGTTCAGCGAAACATAGAAATAAGCTTAGAGGCTATTTAAATAACTGGCCCTTCTCTTTCTTATTTCAGTTGTGGATGACAGAGCACCAAGTGACATCGAAGTTTTTGTAAGCGTGTGGCATTCAACACCTCAGTGAGCTTTATTGCAGTTAATCCTTTACATTTAACTCATTTAGTGCAATGTTCATGTTCTATGTGATGCTGAGTGAAAAGTACTCTATGGCTACAAAATATTACATCTTGTGTTACTTCACCCTGTATGGGTGTGATGCTGCATGACAGCAGAAATGCTCAGTGAACATCCCACAGTAAATATAAAGGATTATTTTGGGAAATTACAGTTGAATTGCCTAATTGAATAACTTCTGAAAATGGAGAAGATGGTAAAAAGGAGTTTTCTTCAGTTTCTGTTTACGACCTATTTCAGATTTTTGAATCCTATTTTAGATATTTGAAAGTTAATGGTTCAGTTTATGTCTGAGGTATTGGATCATTACCTTATGTAGGTGGTAATGTTATAGGCCTCTCAACAGAAAAAGTAAACTACATTATCAATGGCAACACAGAACTTAATTTCTTCCTAGTGAATATCTAACAACTATTTGCATAGACTTCATAACATTACCAGAGAGCAGGAAGAAAAGTTTTTACAATTAGAACAGAAAACAGGTGGAACTGACAGAGAACTACTAAAATATGAAGATTTTCTTGCATGATACGCTTCAGTTCAGACTTTTACAGCAACTCTCTGTATAGCACTTAATGTTTTAGTCACTTAGATGACTAAGATATTTGAGTATCTCATATTTTTCAAACTGCTTATCCTTAAACATACACCTGCAATAGAAGCTACTATAATTTTGTTTTGCAGAAGAGGAATATATTACGTGACCTGTTTCAGATAAGAAATCTACAGAATTTGGATACCAGAAGCACCTACACAATGACTATGTAGGCATTTCCTATTTAAATAAACCAGATTTTTTTTTTTAATTGCTTACATGTCATGATATCTTTTAAGTAAAAGAATCCATTTCCATTCTATTTGTATGTTTTTACATGATCAACCTAAATGTTTCAACTTATGTAGAGGAATTTACCCTGCAATAATTCCAGTTGGTAAACATTTGTTTTCAGCTTTTTCAGTCTTGGCTCTCAGAAGAAATATCTTGAGAAAATGAAACTTTTGTGCTATCTGGTGGTGTTTATGTACCTGATATTTTTTTCTCCCATGCTTTAAGACAGAAAATAGAATCAGAGAGACTGATCTACTAGTGTTTTTTTTGCATGCTATTCTAAGAATAAGTTGAAACAAAATATGAAGTTCATTTTTGGAGACGTTGGATCCTCATTTTCATTACTTTTAAGATGTACATATTGGGTTGTATTTTCTTCTCAAGGTCTGCTGATGCAAGTGAAAAAAAATGTTTTATAAATTACAGCAATAATGAAGTAAAGTTTGTATAAGTATATGTGTAAGTAATGAGGTATGGAGGCTGTAGGCTGAAAGAAATAGAAAATTGTGGAAATACTTTATATAGTTATTGTCAAGTATCACTAGTTATTAATATGTGCATACCTCTGAAAATGCAAATAGAAAAAAATCAATATTAACCTATTATTGCATTGTAAGGACTCTTATTTCAGTGATCTCACTGTGTGAAACATCTGCCCCACTGGGACTGAGAAATTGTGGCACATTCAAAACATACTTTACATGGCTATGATGCAAATGGAAGACTGAAGGTCTATGTTGTATCTCAAAAACTCATCAAATCAAGCATCTAAGTAAATTGATTAATTTTTAATGAATATGTTGATTTTTTATGCACAAGGAATATTGGGCATATTTATGCATGACTTTTTTCCTTTTAGCCTATTGCTAATTCCAACATGAAGGCTAGAAAACAGCATGTGTTTTTATTCTGAGTCAAGAGTTCACTTCTTCAGGGCTTACCCTTTCACTTTTGCCTGTCAAAACACTGGTAATTTGTTTAATATACCTACACAGAAACACAAAACCGCAGGAGAAAGACAGAAATTTCATACAGACTTACTTTTTAAAGTTTTTTTTTTTTGTCCCCATAACCTCCATAAGCTTTTATTTAAAAGGTTTTCAGAAAAAAAATGGGCCAGTTTAATTTGGCTAAAAGAATTCCTCACAAGGATATTACTGTAAGGAACAAGGTTGTTTTTCCCATGAATGATCACAGCTCAGCCAAACCTGAAAAGCACTGAGTGAGCAAGTATTTTCACTCTAAGTGGGAGGTAATGTCCGTACTCAACGTAATTGTCATTTGGAATTATATAACACATTTTTGAAAGTGAAGTCTCCAAAGAAGATTGAAAAGCTTTTAGTCTGAAGGACGGAGACAGGGAGCTTTCACCAGAGAATATAATGGGAAAATTAACTTTTTAGGAGAAGAAACACAAAGTCGCTTGGGTGGAAGAGAAGACAAAAAAAATTTGTAAATAAATAAAGCCATTGTTGGGAAAAGCAGAGCTGAATCAAGCTGTGGTTCTTTTCAGAAGTTCTTGGTGACATCAACATGGCTTTTGTCCTCTCACTTTTCTTTGAGGTGGACAACACATGGATGCACACTAGAGGCTGTGTCAACATGAGAAGCAATTCAGCATGGGGAGTCCTCCTCTGGAAGGAGCTATGTCGATACCCTGTATGGGGTCCCACAGGCACACGAGGCATTGCTTTTTCCCTGTGTATGCAGGGATTTCACCCAGTAGGCTCTTCATATATAATGAAGAAAAACATGCTTTTAAAATTTTCTTACTACCTAGACTCGTCTTCAAATAAAACTCAAGTGAAATAAATAAATAAGATCACAGTAGATTTTATGTAGAGTGCATTGTTTGAATGTGACTCCAAAAAATAATATTGCCCATTTAATAAGAATAGGCCTTCATGATTCTGCTGAGCTCTGCAGACTATTTGGAATATTGTTTCAGTGAGCATCAAATTTATCTAGTTCATCTGCCCTCTTATTGATTATTTTTTCTTTTCCTCTTGCATCAGATGTTCTTTCCACTGCTGTTGTAAGTTGCCTTGTAAATATAAATGCATGAAGAAATATCTTGCTCCTAGGAAAAAAAGAGATTTGGCTTCCCTGAGGAGGTTAAACACTTACATGTTACTTTTTCAGGGTGTAAAATTTTCAAGACATTTTAAAGACATTTTTCTCAGTCCTGTAAAAACATGGAGGATATTATTATACTAGCTAATAACTAGTGACAGGCCTATTAGAAAGTCAGGGGGCTTTTCCAAGATCATTGGGGAAGGCTGTATGAGAGAGGACAACTTTTTAAGAGAAAGGCATATACCCCTGTTACAAGATTAGACTTATTACTCATTTTCCTATGATTTCTTACAAGAATATCATGTAGTCCAGAGAATTTACTGTTCTTATCTACACTGCTTTATTAGATAACCTACTCTTTCGCCATGACTAATGTTACCACAGCCAAGCTATTCAGTTTCTCTACTACGCTTTACCCCTTTAGCTGTTGCTCCCCAGAGGCTTAGCAGCACTCACTGATATCATCCATGAAATATGAGACAATAATTTCTGTTACTTTTTTGTCTTCAATGCTCAGTGATCCAGAACACCTATAGTGCAAATGAAGTGTAGGAAATGTTGGACTTTTTAATCTTTTTATTTTCATTTATTTTTTGTTATATTTCAATATGTTTATATGCAGAAATTACTATGTTATACCACTTTCTTGTCTTACAGATATCCCTGAAAGTAATTCCACCAAAGGATTACAATATTTTAATATGCATAGCTATAACCATAATAATACCATATAAATATAATCCAACAATGTACTGAACAAAACTGTTCTGAAATAGTAAGCACACTCAATAATTTTATGGTCTCTTCTTTTCTTATGATCTAGGCTGCTATTTTCTTTTCTTATTTTCATAGAAGGAAATGTGTTATACTTCTTTCTAAAATATTTTTAAAAATCCATGTTCACATGACACTAAAAAGACTCTGTACTATCTGAAGCTGTGACATGGCTAATAACATGTTTTTTTAATGTGTACAGCTCCAGAAAAACGTATATAACTAACTTCAGCAGTAACTGATAAACAGTAGATGCTATTCTAATGTTAAGTCTGAATTTGATTTCTGGAATTTTTTTTGGTTTTGTTTTGTTTTTTTTCTGAAAGTAGGATGTGTTAAATTTCTGTGTGTTAAAACCAGTCAATGTTCTTTCTCTCTGTCAAACAAAAACCCGGATGTCATTAAAATGACATTAGACCTCCTTTTCATCCAAATGCAACCAAGAATATCCAAATGTTACCAAGCAATCTGCTGGTGACCAACATTATTTTCAGAAACTAGTTTGATGGGTAAATGGTGTAGTTCTTAATAAATTTTTTCGTGAAGACTATTTTGATTGCTTTACACCATTTTAGAATTGAAACTATTTCCCCTTGCATATGGGAATACTAAAATAATTTCAGAATATGAATGGTAGATTTAAGTGTATGAATTTTATCAAAATAATTATTTCATTATTTGATATTATTTGTAACACCACACGCAACAGGTATAGAGAATTTGGAAGATGGAAGAACTAACTTTGAAATAGTTCACAGCATAATTTTTTTGTGAGAAATCACAGAATCACACAGAATCACAGAATAGTCAGGGTTGGAAGGGACCTCTGGAGATCATCTAGTCCAACCCCACCGCCAGAGCAGGGTCACCTACAACAGGTTGCACAGGACAGCATCCAGGCGGGTTTTGAATGTCTCCAGAGTGGGAGACTCCACAACCTCTCTGGGCAGCCTGTTCCAGTGCTCCACTACCCTCAAAGTAAAGAAGTTCCTCCTCATGTTAAGATGGAACTTCCTATGTTCAAGTTTGTGCCCATTACCCCTCGTCCTATCAATGGGCACCACTGAAAAAAGACTGCTCCCATCCCCCTGGCATCCTCCCTTCAAGTATGTGAAAGCATTAACAAGATCCCCCCTCAATCTTCTTTTCTCCAGACTAAAGAGACCCAAATCCCTCAACCTCTCCTCATATGAAAGATGTTCCAAACCCCTAATCATCTTTGTAGCCCT
This sequence comes from Ibidorhyncha struthersii, assembly GCA_013398815.1. NCBI lineage: Eukaryota > Metazoa > Chordata > Aves > Charadriiformes > Charadriidae > Ibidorhyncha > Ibidorhyncha struthersii. The sequence goes on from VZSZ01001502.1 coordinate 51,258, forward strand.
TTTGCTGGACCCTCTCCAGCAGATCCTGTCCTTCTTGAACTGGGGAGCCCAGAACTGGACGCAGTATTCCAGATGCGGCCTCACCAGGGCAGAGTAGAGGGGGAGGATGACCTCCCTCGACCTGCTGGCCACACTCCTTTTGATGCACCCCAGGATGCCATTGGCCCTCTTGGCCGCCAGGGCACATTGCTGGCTCATGGTCATCCTGTTGTCCACCAGGACTCCCAGGTCCCTTTCCACAGAGCTGCTCTCCAGGAGGTCGGCCCCCAACCTGTACTGATGCATGGGGTTATTCCTCCCCAGATGCAGTACCCTACATTTACCCTTGTTGAATTTCATTAAGTTCCTCTCTGCCCAACTCTCCAGCCTATCCAGGTCACGCTGTAAGGCAGCACAGCCTTCTGGCGTATCAGCCACTCCTCCCAGTTTAGTGTCATCAGCAAACTTGCTGATGGTACACTCTATCCCTTCGTCCAGATCATCGATGAATATATTGAACAGGACTGGACCCAGTACTGACCCTTGAGGGACACCACTTGTTACTGACCTCCAACTAGACTCTGCACCACTAACCACAACCCTCTGAGCTCTATCTGCTAGCCAGTTCTCAATCCACCCCACTGTCCATCCATCTATCCCACACTTCCTAAGCTTGCCAGTGAGGATGATGTGGGAGACAGTGTCGAAAGCCTTGCCAAAGTCAAGGTAGACAACATCCACTGCCCTCCCCTCATCCACCCATCTAGTGACCTCATCATAGAATGCTATCAGATTAGTCAGACACGACTTCCCCTTAGTGAATCCATGTTGACTACTTCTGATAACCTTCTTTTCATCCAGGTGCTTTGAGATGATACCCAGCACAAGCTGCTCCATCATCTTTCCAGGGATGGAGGTGAGGCTGACCGGCCTGTAGTTTCCCGGGTCATCCTTCTTACCCTTTTTGAAGACTGGAGTGACATTGGCTATCCTCCAGTCCTCAGGCACCTCACCTGTCCTCCAGGACCTTTCAAAGACGATGGAGAGCGGCAAAATACTTCATTTTCAAAGTAGCAAGCATTACCCAAACCAAAAAATCCTATACATGTCAGTTAGAACTGAGTTTAATAGACTGCACCTTGCTCACTTCCAACATATCCAAAAGCCTTGTAGTAATTTGCACAGACAATCATAGAATCGTTAAGGTTGGAAGGGATCTTTAAGATCATCAAGTCCAACCATTATCCTAATCTGACAAAACCACTTCTAAACCATATCCCCAAATACCACCTCTACCCTTTTTTTAAAAACCTCTAGGGACGGAGAATCCACCACCTCCCTGGGCAGCCTATTCCAATGCTGGATAACCCTTTCAGTGAAAAAATTTTTCCTAATATCCAACCTAAACCTCCCCTGGTTTAACTTGAACCCATTTTCTCTCGTCCTCTCACTTGTCATGAGGGAGAAGAGGTCAGTCTCCATCTCTCTGCAACCTCCTTTCAGGTACTTGTAGAGAGTGATATGAGGCTCATTTGTTTTAAAGTACAGTCTACTTTTTATAAAAGCACAGTCTTCCAAGAAAAATTTCACATAATCAAATGACCAGCATCATTTCATATTAAGTCATTGTGTTATTGATATTAATTATTGTTAACTACCACTAGCATTAAAAGTAGTTTCTACTCCAAATCTACTGGATTCTGTTTCCTACCTTTTTGTCTATTAAGAGCTATCTATTACAAATCATTCTACTAGATATATTCATGTAGGCATATGTCATTTTACTTCTTATACTACATCTGCAGGTGAAAAAAAGGGTAAACTCTTAGCTCTGTCACTTATTTCCATAGCCTTTCTCTGAAATTTTCCATTGTTTTTAGCAACGTTTTTGAATCATGAACATCAATAACAGCTTAATTTATGCTGTATGCAGAGACAATAATACTTTCTGCATGTACTTGGTGTTTTTGGGGATTATACATTTGACTTATCAATGTCATGTTTCACTGTAATTTCAGCAACATTATCACCTTGATCACATGCATTTCTTTTAGTAGATTAACATTATTACTGTATTTATGGTGAAAATCCAGGCCCTGTTTTCACTCTCCTTATACATACTGTGATGTATGCATCCTAGCAAAAGTCAAAGTGAAATCTCTTTAATCAGATTTGACAGTTGTGCTTTTTTGGTAAACCCAGTTGACACATTTCCTCACTGAAGCCAGTGGCAAAATTACAGTGGAATTCAGCAAAGCAAGGATTCCCCATTGAATTCTAAACTGCACCTGGGAGCACACTGAGGGAACACGCAACAAAGAAACAATAGTTAACTTCATGCACAATGACAAATGAGAGTCTTTTCTTTTCCAAGGCATGCAACTGAACAAGCAGCTTCAGTGTCTTGTTAGGATTCTTGCTGAGTTATGACACTTGCCAGGGAGACTGAAATACAACAGATACCTTTTTTAAAAAAAAAAAAAAAATTAAAGTTTTGGTTTAGAACAAGAGTTCCCTTGTTGTTTTGCCCAGTGTGTCCCTCACTCCAATTAAAAGCTACTAGTTCACTGCATATAAAAAATGATTACAACACTGTATGATACCCCAAACGTATAGGACAGAATGGGTTCTGTCATTATATCATATAATAATTACCTGTATTTTGTATGAAGCAACCCTTATAAAAAACATGTTAACAAGTATTATAACAGGATAGAGAATATCAGATACTGATGTAAGATATATATATTTTTAAATTGTCTATTGATTATGCTGGACAAGATATTACAAAGGGAATTGTAAGAAATACTCTACACCAGCATAACACTTGAGTTCTGATTCCCTTTCACAGTACTGCCTTTGTAGAACAAAATTTTCCAAAACGCTAAACATTTAGCAGCTCACAATGAAAACAGTAACAGTAATCCCAAAGAATTTTTTTAAAAAACAAAATTCCACATAATGAAACAAAAATACCAGAGGCAGGTCAATTTATGGTACCAAGCCACAAATAGATGCTTCCCTGGAATGATGGGCTATTAGAAATGTCAGTTTTACAAGTATAGAGATGTGCTACCAATTTATTTTCATGCATCCTTAATAGGTTCTATTTTGTCTCTCATGTGGTGCTGAAGAAAATATTGATTGTCGAAAGGTGTTCTAGCTGTTTACTTGTAACAAAGAAGCAATTTGAGACAACTTTTTTAGCTTATCAGACATAAATGAGCTACATGAAGTCTAGAGCCTTGACACTGCATGTGGGAATGGTTATATAAAGCATCATTATTTCCCAAGTACATCTACCCTAGTTGCTGCCCACTGACAACAGTAATGAATAAAGACAGCTACCAGCTTCTCCTGTGATTCTCTCAATGCGAAGTCAATTCTCTGACTCTCCCAAACAGTGGGCATCAAAAGGTTGTTAGTTTTTCAAGTTACTCATATTTATTGATCTTCTGTCTAAAAAACAACAACAGGTACAACATTGCTAGCCTGTAGATGAATTGCTCACGCTGTGCTGGGGAGTGAATGGTTTTTAAATAAGCACTGTTCCCCTGAAGCATGCACTACATATGGTTTAATTTTAAAAGCTTCAAGAGATTTACACTGTCCTTATGCACTGCTTCACAGACAGATCTGTCCACAGTCATTGCTGTTACAGCAGTATGTCATCAGTCATCCTCCTCAGCAGTAGCTATGTTCTCATAGGTACGAGGTTCTGTAGAAGCAACAAAAACCTTATTGTCCAGCCATTTAAGACAACCAACAAACTGGTTCATGCAAGAGAAATATAATTACCGCACAGCAGACAAGCTGTTGACCTGCATTTTAAAGTCCTCAGAGCACTAACTAAATAGAACATCTAAACAGAGAGTGAAAATAAAAATCACTTCTTTTTTCCCTCCTAACACAGCTGATCAAAGCAGGAATGATCACTTGCAGTCCGATCACATCATTTTGTTAAACTCCCACCTCTGAGTGGTACAGTCATGTTCCCCACAGCACCTTTGAAATCATGTCTGCAGCCACTCACCTCTGCGGCTTCACAAAATCTACTCTGTTTTGTGGAGAGTTTTGCAAAGAAGCTGAAATGAAAGCAGTTTTAATCTCGTTCTACTCTCTGATAACCTAATAGCAGCTCCAAACTGTGCTTGGAAGAGTAACTTTAAACATCAACTTCCTTGTCTGGCCTAGCAGGATACTGATAAAGTAACAGGGCAGTACTGTAACATCAAGACAATGGCAAAATGTGGAGTGGGTGAGGTACTGTATTTTTCTAATAAAAAAGATGATGGGTTGAAGAACAAATGAATGCTGGATTATGCCTACTTATAGGCAGACAGACAATTTAATAGGATGCCCTGTAAGAAGCAGTATACCTGGTTTTGCTCTGATATGAAGCCCAAACATTGCATTAAACCTGCACACCTAAGTGCAGCATCAAGCCACCTACAGCTACCTCCTGAAAAGAACAGAGGAGGCAGGGCATCCAGGAGCTTGGTGAAGTCTGCAAAATACACTTTAGTGGAATCTGGACAGGAGCCTACCACTTACATAGCTCTGGCAAGAATTTTTGCATTGTCTGCTCATGTTAGGCCAGGTTATGAGCTACCCAACTGCCTGTGCACTGGTCATAAGTCAAATGCATGAAGATCGATGGCTGGCATGAGTGTTGATGAACTACATCACTTTTTATAATATATATTAGACATTAAGAAAGTTTGACTTCCCTACACCAACATTATGCCTCAATGCAAAGAATGAAGACAGACTCACAGCTGGTGCTTTAGATTCAATCACGAGAAACCCTGTCATTCCTAACAGTGCTTTGTTAAGACCATGCCTGAGACACAATGAATAAGCAAAATGAAGACGGTTGCAGTCTTGCTGCTTATGTCAATTTCCATTCATTGGCACAGAAAACACCTCAGCTGTAACCACAAGAAGACATCAACATTAAGCAAGCGCGTGCATTTTTTTTTTAAATTTTAAGCCAATTAACTCTCAACAAAACACAGGCTTCGTTGTCAACAACAGCATGAAGATCAAAAATGACTTGTTCATATCAAGTCTGTGACATGTTTCATGATATCCATATAGTTTTCTCAAGGTTGATGATAACTAAAATTTTTGCATATGTATTCAAATGCATGGATTGGGAGATATTTGCTAGAGAATCAATATTTCACTTAATCATGGCTAAAGTGCATACACTACAGTTTAGTTCTTTAATTTAGTGGTATACCAATAAAAAAAAAAAAGGAAGCACGGTAGGATTAAAACTCCTAGAAATCAAAATAACTTTTCTTTCTTCAACCAAGATCATTCTTAAATGTTATCAATACAGCATGAAATTTCTTTACAGAGTTCCAGGAAGGTTTTGATATGCATTTTAATACAAGATAAGATCGAAAGGCTAGTGATGAAGTCTGATAACCTTTCAATGATATGGTAGAAGTAGAAATTTGATTTAGGTCAACACTGTTTGAAGTCTCTACCCCCTGCACATCAAGGCTTGGACAAAAACCAAGGAGTCTCTGTTTTAGCTGCAATGCTACCATCAAGCCAGCAGGTGCTTTAGAAGGACATGGGACTAATTAGAACAGGAAAGCAAACTGATTCAGAATATAGAAAGATTAACTGATGGAGACTTTCTAAAAGAGAGGGAGCAGCAGTCCTGATCTGTGAAGACATTGAGCCAAATAGCAATTTTCAAAACAGCAGGTTTCCTCTCATGTTTAAACATATCTTCCAAAATAGTCAGAATGAAGTGAGCTTGTAGCAGGGACAAGACTAGTGAAACACATAAAAACCTCCATGCCACACTCTACAAGAAACTCAGAAAATTTGTTCTTCTCAACCTCTTAAAAGGAAGAAATTACATTTAACCCCTTTCCAAAATTATCACCTTATATTCCAGTTTGGTTCTTGTTCAGCATAAGGTTGTAAATGATCAGAAAGGTGAAGAAAACAAACATCACACCGATCTTCAAGAAGGGTAAAAGAAGGATCTGGGGAACTACAGACCAGTAGCTCAGCCTCATCTCAATTTCTGGAAAGGGGATGGAGTGAATCCCCCTGCAGACACTAGCAGCTACAAGGGACAAGGTGATTAGGAACGGCCAGGATGGATTTCCCAAACACAAATCCTGGCTTACCAACTTGACTGCTTTCTGCAGTGAGGAGACTGGTTCTTTGGGTGAAGGGGATGCCACTTGGTGCCGTATACTCTGACTACAGTAAGGTTATACACCAAACAAAACAACAGAGTGCCTTTGGTGCTTGACTTATCTTTTTTATTGTCTTTATGCAGACTTTTTATTCATATCAAGTAAAATAATAATAGTATTAAACACATATGTTGGTCCTGTCTACTCTTTCAGAAATGTTATTAGATTATGTATATGATATGACGTATTTCTTTGTATTAATCATGTGAACCATTGTTTTCTGGACAAACCCAGCTCTCAGTCTCTCCTTTGCCCTGTGCTCCAGCCCTGACCATCATGGACACCCCCTGCTGATGGACAGACCTCAGGGTCTGTCTGTCACTGGGAGACCAAACCTAGACCTGGTGTGGTCTCACTGTTGCTGAGCAGTGGTGCAGGATGGGTGCCTGGCTGCATCCTTGCTGGTGCATTCCCTGGTGCAGAGGCTGCTTTGCTGTCTGGGTGCACTGCTGCCTCCTGGCAGCTTTCTGCCCCCCACGGCTCCTCAGGCCTTTGCTGCAGAGCTCTTCCTGGCTGGTTGGTCACAGCGTGTCCTGTTGCAGTGAGGCTCCAGCCTGTTTTCCACCCCTGAGGACAGAGTTTGCCCTGGCCTTAGAGGAATGCCATGGGAGGCCATTTTCCAGGTCACTCTCAACAACAGCCCTGCCCTCCAGCTCACCAACAGCTCTCCCCAGTCTGGTGCCATCAACAAACTGTCTGTGAGTGCCTTCTGTCCCGTCATCTAGGCTGTTAATGAAGGCAGTAAAATGCATGGACACAGCATCAATTCAGCCACTAGACACCACTAGTTATTCAGCTGGACTTTACACTACCAGTCCCAGCCCTTTGGGCCTTTACAGCTAGCCAACTTCTCACCCACCTCCTCATTCAGCTATCCAAATGAGATTTCACTGATTTAGCGACAAGGAAACTCTGGGATACTGTAGTAAAGGCATTGCTAAATTCAAGGTATATCCAGACCCTTCCTTCCCAGGGACAAAGGGGAGGCTGGCCTGCCTGTATAATATGGATTCTCCTTATTATTTCTTTTGAAGATGGGTGCAATGTTTGTAGTTTTTCAGGCATTAGAAATGAAGCCACAATCTTCTGAAGATGACAGGCAGCAGCCCTGCAAAGACACCAGCCAGCTCCCTTTGGTGTGTTCTGTCTAGTCCCATGGAGTAGGAGGCTCAGAGACTTCGGTGGCTTGAGGGCAGATCTTACCAGTGAAAACTGAGGCAAAAAAAAGTGCCTCTGCCACCTCCATGTCTTTGGTCATTTGTTCCCTTGCCCCATGTAGCAACAAGCCCCCATTTCCATTATCCTACTTTTTACAGACAAGTCCACCTCCACCTACTGTCTGTCTTTTCTGTGTTTGAGCTCAGACGGTTTATGTTCATCCATGCTAGCTTTTTCTGCCACTCTTGTTCAATTTTTCACACATTAAGATGAAACATTCTTGTGGTCTGAAGAGGCTATCCTTGAAGATTAACCAGCTTTGTCCTCCAGGACCAAACATATCCCTGAATAAGCCAAAATCCATGAGCATAAATTTGAACACGTTCATAATCACAGAATCGGGAACAAAACACTAATTTGGCTAAAGCTGTTCACTTTAAAGTGTAAATTATTAGCACTCAAGCTTTGTTTAGCTAGCAAGTTTACTTAGCAATTTATCATGGCAAAATACTATACCTGAACTCTTTCCAACCACAGCATCTTTTATGGTGGTTATGATTCACATGAGAGCTTACATACTCTTCAGCACTTTGATTTTAGAACAAAGCATTTATTCAGCTCTTGCTTTCAGTGCAAGCAGAATTAAACTGTTTTGAAGGGTCCCCAGAGTTGTACAACAAGCAAGTGGAGAGTCACCACAAGAGTTCATTTACCCCACTTCACCCTGTCCCCATCCCAGGCTTCAGAGAATCAACAAAAGCTACTGGCAGCTTCAGTGCATTTAGTTCCCATGGTAGTAAGGCTTAGCTATGTCTCAAGACACAAAAGCAGGTTAGGGTTCCCTCTCAGATCCCCTGTTGTAACCATAGCGGGGACTCCCATAATTTCTGTTGCCCTCAGCACTGTGCTGTCAATTTCCCTTGGAATAAATCTACACTAAGTAACCGTAAATGCTACCTATAAATGGATATTTCAAGTGTTGCTATTAATAAATAACAACAGCCTACTGAGGTCAGGCTATATAATCCGTGACTTTGCGTTTCACAGCCTCATTGGAACAGTTCTACAAGATTATTTAGGCACTGAACTTTTTATGGGTTTTAGGAGGAATTATCCACTTCAAGGACCTTTGAAAACCCAAGACTTAAGCATGCAGGGCAGAGACTGAACCCTGTATCTCAGCTACGTAAGGTAAACCTTACATGTGTTCCCTTATAAAGATTTTAGGCCCATATTAACCAATAGTTTGGGAACTGGTAGGTAAGAACTCTCCTAATATTCCCACAGAACCACTGTAAGCTCTTTAGAAAAGGTGCAGAGAAATAAGACAGTTTCCAGGATAACTCTTCAAGACTGCAGAAATTATTTAAAAGGTGCTTTTAAATGTAAAGAAAAAAATCACCAGTTTACCGTTGACCACATTGATATTTCCTCAAGGAAAACTGCCAGCATGCCCTGGCTCTTCTGTCTTGCTTATATTATTTAGGATTCTCCCCCTCCTCTGCATATGAGGTTTGCTGCAACAGTGATACAAGCCAGAGAAGAAAGTGAAGCTTGAAGGGACTAATTTTTTTTTTTTTTTTAATTAGAACATTTTCTTTGTCTTTAAATAATCATGGCACAAACCAAGGAGCATCACTAAATTAATGGACCATAAGTGACTTCCTGGATTAAAGTAGGTTGATTGAATAATCAAATTCTAAGGCCTAATGGAAATAATAAACCTTATTCAGTCTAACCTTGCAAAAAGAAAAAAAAAAAACTACTTAGAGTTTTTATTGGAGAGTTTTTTACATCAAATGCCTAATGAGATGGCAAGCATGCATGAATAATTATTTTTACTTACTGTTCCTATTAAAGAAAAGATGAGCTATAATTCTTTCAGTCAGAAATAAAAATTCTTCCCTGATCATTAACATCAAATTGAGTTTTTATTTTTTATTCAAAGAAAGCAGCACATTTAAATTGAACTTCAAACAGGAAGAATAAATATCTGTCTATATTAAAATGAACGTTTTTCCCTCTCTTTTCTTTATAACATTTTTAGTATTTTTAAAGTGTTTAATGGGTATGGCAGAAAAATTTTCACCCTGACCAGTCTTCGAAGTGTAACTGAATTGTTTTCAAGTATCACCTGGAAAATAGTTTCAGTTTTTCTGTCATCACAGTAGTACCACCAGCAACTCCTAAATTTAGTGCTGAAGCTCAGAAGTCGCAGTACACTTTTTAATATTTTTCCAGGTGAAAATGTTGCACTAGTATTGAATAAGCTGGTTACTAAATCTCAGTATGGAGTAAATAATAGTGGAGACGTATATGAGTTTTGATATTAAGTGACAAAGGTGTCTTATTTTGTTGAGCTTGATGCCTTTAAAGTTGCGCTTCAACCACAGGAATAGGAAGCTGTTTTTTTTACTCTATCTATCCTATGACTTGTATACAAAGGGTTCAAGAAATCTCACCACCTGTGGTGATTTATTTTTTTTGTCAAAGAAAAGAAGCTTCCCAAAGGCTGTCACTCAGTCACAGCTGTAAACCAGACAAGCACTAAGGAAAAAATTAGCATGCACATTTTCCATAAAATTGTAATATGTAGTGTTTTGCTGAGAAAGAAAGGGACATAATCTTGCAGCATTTCAATATCTAAAAAGGGCTTATAAGAAAGATGGAGAAAGACTTTTTACCAAGGCTTGTAGAGACAGGACAATGGGCAATGGTTTTAAATTGAAAGAGGGTAGATTTAGATTAGATATAAGGCAGACAATTTTTATGACAAGGGTCGTGAGGCTGGAACAGGTTGCCCAGAGAAGTAGTGGGTACCCTGTCTCTGGAAGTGTTTGACGTCAGGTTGGATGGGGCTTTGCGCAACCTGGTCTAGTGAAAGATGTTCCTGCCCATGGCAGGGGGTTGGACTAGATGATCTTTGAAGGCCTCTTCTAACCCAAAGCATTCTATGATTTTATGATCTATTTTTTTCATCTGCATAAAATTAACATATGATTCTCGACGATTTCTTGATTTTTCTTTAAGGGTACAAAATAGAGTCATGGCACTATTTTCAGCTGGTTTGACCTGGGAAGTTTTTTCTTTCTCATCCTAAACAAAAAGCACACCAAGTTTTTTCTGCTGAATTTTTCCTTTATATAAATGTTTGAGGACTTACTTTTATTAATCAATTACTGTCACTAAAACCATTATTCTGAAACTATAGATCTGCCCCTTTGGCTGAAAATAGAACCACATTTCTCCCATTTTGTGGTTATACATAAGAAACTTGAGTCAGGGGCATACCATTTCAGTGAAATTCTAGAATAAAGAGCATAATGTCAGCCTGTCTTCAGGTAGAAGAGCCTTTCATGTATTCTGCAGCTGACAGGGCTTTCTACAGAAAGGGCCAGCTGATATGAACCTGCTCTGTAACCTTTGATGTCCCACAGAACTTTGAAAGCTTAAAAAATTATTATGCCACAGCCTTCTATGCTTGGTGCTACCTGGGGAATATTTCAGTTCAGACTGCCTGTTGCATTGCCCTAGCACTACAGAAAATTTCTTTAACGCAACATAATTATCACCTCCCCAGTTATGGATTCAGCCCTATATAACAGATGCACATCTGTTTCTATGCTTTCTCTCACAACTTTAGAACTGCCTATAAACACTTTCAAAGCCTCCTTAAAAAAGTCTTTTGTTGTTCTGCTTGCACAAAATACTAGCATCAATTAGGTACTGCTGAGATCACTGCCTAGCGTATCGATCTGTACCGCCTCAGTGTCTTGTATTCCCCCAGCATGTCTGTTTCCAACTGTTGTCTCATCTTAAATACACATTGTAAACACCATGGGGAAGAGACTTCTTATTCTTTTCTTATATACTACCTAGTATAAGAGAGTTCTGGATCACGGCCAAGGTATGATGATAGTACAAATACAAATATATTACATGAAAAAGTTATAAAAAGTAACACAAAGCAGAAACATTTCTGAAGCAGGCAATTATTTTTGTCTTATTTTTAAAGCTCCCAAACTGTATAAGCTCTGATTCTTTTATATCATGCAAGCAATATGTCTTCTCCCTTCTCCCCAGCACCACATTTTCAGTTAATTATCCCCTAACTGAGTATTTACACCTGCACAGAATTAGTTTTCCCAAAGCAAGCTTCTCTGTAATTCCAATTACAGTGGAAGAATAAAACCAGAATTGCAGCTGTCTGACAGTGAAAATGATCACAGAAGAATTTTATGCTTCCTCTGTTCCAGGATGACCATATCTTGGGACCATCTCACCACCCTGAAAATCTCCCTGAATGGTACTGAGGTAGGGATGGAGACCATAAGAGTTAGCTAGAAAAAACAGACACCACCAGAAACCGCTTTCCCAAGCCATGTCACTGATACTAACCACGCCACAGGTCAACTTATGCCATGTGTCATTACAGTGAGTGGTACCGACACAAGAACCATGTGATTTTATGTCACCAAATATACAGCTGTGATGCAATGGTGATCTTTAGGAGACTCACAGGACCTTTGTCATTTGAAAATACTTTTTAACTAGGAGAGAAAACAGGTTTAACCTCAAAAAAAGGGTTAGCCTCTGGAATAAAACAGATTTGGGGGGCAGAACTTTGAAGGATGGCAGATGCTAAATGATGAAAAAAAATTTATTTTAATTATCCAGGGATCAGGGACAGCATGAGACACTGCTTGGAAGAGGAGATTAAGGGCATGATCAAAAGCATGGTGTCACCTGGATTTTTTTCACAAACTTCAGTGAGCTTTTCCTAAAGCAAGATGACCAAGCATAGTATAGCAGATGATCAACAAAGGCAAAATTCACAGAATATTGGACCTTTTCTGTGAAAGTCACTGGTTTTAAAAAATCGAGAGTGTCTTTATTTTCACATGAAGGAAATTTAACTGGTAAGCACAGAAAAGCAAACAAACCAGACTATGTTACTGAAGAAATGATGGAAGATCTGGAGCTGCTGCAAGACTAGAGCTCAGTTTGTATGCATGTGTGTGATGGGGACTGAGCAACAGGCAAGGAAGCTGTGGGAAGGTGCCACTGCTTCAGTCACCACTACTTCTGAGACCTTCTTGTTATTCCTCCTCCTCCTAGCGAGAGGGAGTAGAAGGGGACCCAGGAGGAACATTTTGGAATTAAAAGGTAGTAACCTATAAGAATATTTCTACAAGCATTCCTTATTTTTGAGTGCTTGTTTCTCTTTAACACGTGCAGTAGAATAGTCTTAAGACGTCAGCTGCTTTCATTTTAATATGAGGCATAGATAAGGATATGCTGCTCCTATAACTCATTAAAAAATATCTTCTAAGAATTTTTTTTTCCAGGGGAAGAGCAGTCTGTGGAGATTAACATCCATCTCACCAGAGAATCTTGTTAGTGAAGTACGAAAATAAATCAGATTTCTGCAGCACGATGAGAGCTGTGAGCTACAACACAGAACATCTTTTTCAACCCATTTTTCCACCCCATCTTTATTCTCACTGACTTACCAACCACACGAAAGCCTACACAATGAATATAGATCATACCCAGGAGGAATTTCGCTCTTTCCTAAAGGCTGGGAGCAGATGCATACATGTTGTTTTATTCTTCAAACAATGTGATGAATATTTTATGAGCTATGAAGCTCAGCAACTTCCATGAAAGAGACACCAAAGGAAGGCTGAGACACTGCCCTCCCCTCTCCTCTCTCTTGGTTCACCTCCCAGTCTGTTTTTTAATTAACTTTTGTGCATGTGAGAAGTAGAACAGACTGTGGTCATACATATCCCAGGAAATCGGTAAATTGTATAGCAATAATTTGTACTCTGTCACCTATGTTTTTCTTGTGCCACTTGGAAGAGCAGAGGAAAAAGCTTTTCAGCAGCACATTCATGTGCTCCTAACCTGTTTTGTCCATGGGGATGCCAAGGAAGGTGGTGGCTAATGCTGTCTGAGGACAGAGAGGGTTAACGCCAGAGGACTGAGAACTTGGGCAGGTGAGGTTTCAGTTCACTGTTGACAAAGGTCATGAGATACATTACACAACAGATTGCAACAATTACCTGCCTGGAGTTCCTTCAAGTACTGGTTTTCCCCAGTGTTCAGACTAATAGTTTTTTTTTTCTTGCAGCCTAGTTTTGACTCACAGGAAACTACCAAAGTTCATAAAACATAGATATTTCAGACCTAATTCTTCACGACTAAGCAACTCATGCATGATTTATGCCTGTACAAAGCAGATGTAAGAGAACAAGACTGAACTGATTGCATTTTATACCTGCTTTTATCTGGGTATAAAGGACTGCATAAATAGCAAAATGTGAAGCATCAGGCCCATTTTCTTAAATGAGTAGCAGAAGCCACTAAGCTTTTTCCAAAGTTTAGTCCATGCTGTCAGAGTTGAAGTCTAATCATCACCACAATGCAAGGTGAAGAGCCACTTTTTCACCCATGGCTGGTGGAATTTTTGTGTTTGTAGAAGGTGAAATAAAGATAAGGGAAGCAACAAATATATTTCCTTTCAGTACAGATGAGGAAACTGATCACCTTCCTAGTGTAAAACATGGTTCCCCGTTCAGACATCTTTTTGTATACAGAGACCGTGTTGCTACTGAGCTCAGCTAAATTAATGCTGAAGTCATGGAAGGAGTCTTTCAATGCGGGAGTGACAGGTCTTGGCTATATGGGTGGAAATCAGGGATGTTAATTAAGATTCTCAGGCTTGAAGTCTTAGGCACTTGCAGCCCCAGAGCATCTTTAATAATAAATGATGCAACAGTCAAGCTACACAGGCCAGAAAAGAGACGGGATAGAAAGCTTAAGTGAGCATGACTTAGGCCAGCATTACAAAGCATACTGCTAATTTTGCTCAGGTCACTGACAAGCATACACATACATTCCTGTGATCCAAGATAGTCCTTTTAGGCCTCCCTATCAATCCTCCTAGACTTTCTCATGTTATGATTCTTAATAAAGACATCCTTTAGCAAATACTTGATCTAAACCAGTATGAGTTTCCTGAGCTAGAGTTCAGTTCCATTCCAGAGATTTGTTCTCAAAAGTACTGCTCAAGTTGCAAGCAAGAAGATCTTTCAAAAGATATGGCTTGAGGGAGGAAAATGAGCATTTCTTGTTCCCATCTGTGGCTGTATTGTGCTACTGTATCACAGACTTCTGAACATCTTGCTGATGAAATCAATAGGAATCCTTTTTGTTCTCTTAAAAAGGATGGAAAACCTGAATTCACACTCTTTCTTTTTCTCACTGTTTGGCCAAAATACATGTCACAAAATACAGTGACACTTAAAGCTGCTTATACTTTTTAAAAGTTTTGGTTCAAGAAAAGCTGTCCAGCCTCCAATTTCCATACACCTGACAGAGAACAA
>VZSZ01001502.1:66039-91373 GCA_013398815.1 Ibidorhyncha struthersii
AGCAGAAAGAAAGTAAGAGAAAGAAAAGGACTAAACAAAGAGTGATTGGAGTCACTAAAAATATGGTTTAGTTTGATTTCTGACTCCTCATCCATCCCTGTCAACCAGAAATCATTCAGCGCTTTACAAGATTAAGGAGAAATTAGTTGGAGTTTCTATTTTTCCATCAAAAGATACCAAAAATCCATTCTGGGATAAGGCAGTAACTATTTTTAAAATAAATATATAACTTAGTTTTCCAATCATAAGTTCTTTTAATGTTCTAAATGCTGTATTGTGGCATATCATCTTGGCTGGGATAGTTCAGTTGCAGTGGGTAGAGTTATTAGACAAGAAGCTTATGCCTATTTATATTCTAATAAGGTCTACCGTCAGTTTCTTGTTTTCATCCTGCCGCTTTTTTTTTTTTTAAGAGTAGCTCATGCCTAAAGGCAAAGAAAATCTAGAATTCAAGACTATAAATAACAAAAGGAGATGGCATCTCTGTTGAGAGGAGAAAAGGCAAAGTAATACGTAGAAGTAGAATGTTTTTACCTAATAAAATGCATTAAAATAAATCAAGTAAATATGTACTTTAATTTTAGAAGCTAGTGGTGAGAAGTCTTCAAAAGATTCTGTTTCCTATACCCTGAAAGTATCCTACTAGGTCAGCCAATGGTACATCCCAGCCCACTATTCTCTCTCTGGAAGTGGTTGTAGGAAGAACAAACAAGGAAGGACACTGTCTGCAGTTATGTTCTCTTAGCGTCCATAACCAGTGGACTAGTACATCCCTGCCTACTCCCTTCCAGCTACTTAACCATTTGATGAGACGAATTGTTGTGGTTCAACCCCAGCCAGCAACTGGGATCACGCAGCCTCTCACTCACCCCTGCTTCACTCATGCAAAGGATGGGGAGAAGAGGGAGAAAAGGAGGGGAAAGGGAAAAAAGCTACTTGTACATGCGTTGAGATGAAGACAGTTTAACAGCACAATAACGGAAAAGGAAAAAAAAAAACAATAATAAGGATAATGATGGTAAAAGAATATACAAGACACAAGTCACTCTCTCTGCCTTGTGAATTGGTTGTCAAGCCTGACGCAAGCAGTGATCACAGATTCATCCTCCCTGGCCAACCCCCATTTATATACTGAGCATGACATCTATGGTACAGAATATTCCATTAGCCATTCTATTGTTCTGCCTATGCTCTTTCTCAGCTTCTATGGGAATCTGAAAAAGTCCTTGACTAGTATAAACATCACCAAGCAACAGCTAAAAAAATATACACTATGGGCATTCCTTTCATACCAAATCTGGAAACACAGCAACCGTTAGAAAGAAAATTAACTTTATCTCACCAGGACACAAATGTAGCTTGATTCCTTCAAAGAATATTTCAGTAATTTTTGGTGTTGCAAGCCAGAGACTGACTTAAAACTGTTTTCTTGGGATGATTGTTTTGTTCTTACTGTGACATTAATTATTTCTACTGTCATCTCTTTGGTACACTATGTAAAACAAATTAAAAAAAGAGTAGATAGAAGAACAACATGGTACTATGGCTGATATTAAGTTTATGTTAATTTAACAAACTAGAAAAAATGATTATGATATTCTAGTTTCTCACAAGAGCTCCTACATGCTATTCTACTCTTATTTTTATTACTCACAAGAGAAACAATATATCAGCCTAAAATAATGATAGGCCAGAATACATATGCACATATAAAATCACCCTCAGATATTCTGAGGCTTTATTAAGTTGCATTTCTTTTTCTCTATTACACAGAAAAAAAAAGAAAATATATTGTTGACCGTAGTCTGTCTTTTTATCCAAAATAATTTGAAGTTCAAATCCTGCTATGTTTACTTTCACAAAAAAAGTATATCCCTTCTCAAGCCATTCTTTTTCATTTTATTGGATCTCTTTGTGCAATAATATACTAGAAAATGTAACCAGAGATATCAGTATCTCTGCCTTTGAAAACAATGAAATTATGTTTAGGAGATCTTGATAGCTGTATCATATAAATGCAATAGAGGAACTGGAAAGAAGAAGACAATATCATGGGTTATATTCAAGAGCGTCTCTCAAAGTGACATTTTCTATCAGTTTTTCAAACACCTTGCTAAGTAAAATGGAAAAGTAAATGCAAAAGCAACCATTCAGTAAATATTCCACTATGGGGGGAAAAAAAAAAGCATACAAATCCAGCGGCCTTCCCCTCACTCTGAAGACAGTAAATGCTCCCAAATATCCTATCAAGCCAATATCGAGTTACTAGCAAGCTAATATTGAGTTAACGGAAAGAGCCCTGCTAATGCTCTCTATGCTTCTGGAATTAGCAGTCCCCAGAACAGCTATAAAAAATCTGCAGTTATTTGTTGAAACGTTTTCATAAATATCAACTCCCTCTTTGGGTGAGATTCAGGTGACTTAAAGACACTATGGTTTCTCAGGCCACACAGCAGAAAAAGCCGCGCAAAGGGGCAGGTGGCAGCTGGACCAACTAAACCTGGGCCTCACTGATTACGCTTCTCAGTTGTTGTATTAAACAGCTGCCGTAAGCACATGAGAAAACATAGGCAGGCCAAAGATCTTTTGAAAAGTGAGAATTCAAAGCTGTAGATGGCTTTATTGCCAGGTAATGACATATGGAGCTTTTTACCTCTAGAAACCGGCATGAAATTGCCTGAGGTCAGCAATGACTGAAAATTGTGACAATTAGATAGCTGCTTTGTGGCCTTTAGGAAATGAATTGGTGGCCTCATTCCAGTTGTCTATCATAAAACAATTACAGCTAATGCTGATTGACATCTTTGATTGCAACCATGGCTGAGAGGCCAAGGCTGAATGAGCCTTGAAAATAAACTGCCCTTCAACCCAGAAAAGTCAATCCTCCAAGCCAGAGGTGAGGCACATGTTAGACTGAGAAAAATGCACCTCTTTTTGCTCACTCTGCAGATAGAAAGTTTGTCTCTCCTACTAAATGCCAGTGCCTTCACTGCCTCTGCTTAAAATGAAATAGAAAATGCAAGTCCACTGGGAGGAGTTAGGCAAGATTTATTACATATCACTCTTCACTGATTGCATTCCAGAAGCATGCAAGGTTTCAGACAGTAAGGTCCTGTTGTGCTAAGTGCTGGGCGGATGCTGTGCCCGACAGTCCCCTCTCCGAATCACTTGCCATCAAAACAAACGGGACAGATGTGGGAGGCAAGAAGCACCGTTACCAGTGTTTGACAGACAAGGCATGAGGCTCAGTGAGACAGTGTAATAAATCTAAGATCGCACAGGTAACCTGTGGCAGAGAAAGGAGACAAAACAGAGGCTTGGGTCGTGGCTATAAAACTGAGTTAAAGCCAGATAATTCTGGGTCACACAGATATTTCTTTACACATTTTGCTTGTGGCGCCACAGAAGCGAACCTATGCATGAGTGTCCATGTGTTCAATGCTGTCCTGGCATTAGTGATGCACAATGGAAATGAGGAAGATTTTGAGACCAAATTTGGATGTAAGAAAGGATTAAATTCCTGCTGTGACTGGCTACATCCTATCCCAGACACACCCAGATCAGAAGATTTTTGCTTAAGCAGCTGTTCTTGAAGCAGATAAAAGGTTTCACATGCAGGAAGAAACCCCGAAATGCCCTTTCCCCACTGTTTATTTCACAGCAGAAAGGTCATTTTGCTCTGGCTGTGTAAAATATGAGTAGTGGTAAACACATACATTGATTAGCATTCCAAAATGTCATGCTATTAAACAATAAGAAAACAAAAAAGGAGTTAGGAGTTAGAGTGATCCTACATACTGCATGGTTAAAATATGCTTCTTCTGAAGTAGTGAGTATTGAGAAAGAACAGAGTTGATGTTTGTAGAGGTTCATTGCTCCATGTTGGCAGCTGTCCTTGACTGAAAATCCAAGGATTCAGCATTCTCACCACCTTCTGACTCCAGTTATAGTACATGGACTCTGGTACTGCTTGTCTTAGACACTGCAGTACAGCTTCAACTCCTAAGAAAAGGTACGCAGCAGCAAAAATTCACAATACTGCTTTTCCAGGGGACTATACTGAAGCATTTCAAGCGTAAGTCCTGAAATAAGCAAGGTAAACAAAGAAGGATCAAAGAAACCTAGAGGAAAGCATGCTAATGCTCAGATGAAGCATAAGCAAAATCAAGCTGGAACTTTCTTAATCCATCTGCCTTTTTCTCTTAGGACAAGTGTCTTTCACTGGCCTTACATTTTGTGAGGTCAAAACCAATGTATTCCTTTATCAGCTGATAAAGATGTGACCATTTATTAGCTGAGATGTAAAAACCGGGCATGTGGATATTCCTAGCCCATTTCAGTTGCAAAGTATAATAGGTTAGTTTAAATCACCTTCATAATTTATATAATATGTGATCTCAGAAAAATTATTACTATATTATTAAAACCAAAATGAATGAAGAGGGCCCTGGAAATATTGCCAGTCTAACAGAATGACATGTAACCAGTGATGTCTCTTTTTGGTATTGTTACAATGAAAGAATTAAAATATTCCTACCCCTTTCCTACTGTGATACCTGCTGCCACTCCCCATTTTGACAGAGGATCACGTTTCTGTGATTCTGTGATTCTTCCTACAATTTATGTGCTAGCTGGAGGGACCTTCAGTAGTTTTGATTACTGATCACTGATGATAAAAGAAAGAAATAGGAAATCCAGCTGGTTATTACAAATAGATTAGTACATCATATGAACAACAAAATGCAGAGAACAAACATTTCAGTTACCATTTTAAAGTGTCACGCTAATAAAATCACAAGGCAAAAACCTCTAGACTTGGACATAATGGTATCTGATAGTCTGGTGAAAAGATGGCATAGAAGCAGGAACATCTCAGGCTTGACATGAAAAAATATGACTACTTTCAGATGATAATGTATATATCTTAATATGCAAAAAATATATTCTTATAGACAAACACTTAATCAGTAAAAAATCTATATGAATCCAATGGACTTTGAACCCAGGGTGTTCCTCATTCTTTTGAAAATTTATAACTAAGGAATCCTAACTACAGAATTTGTCTTTTCTTTGAGCGGATCTTCTTAGAGTGGATAGTTCTTCAATTTATTTTCATTTAAGGAATTAGTGGCTTCATTACACTGTATTACTAAGATACCTGAAAGTTTCTAAATGTATTATCTACAGTTTGAAACAAGTTATCTTACTCTTTCAAAATGTAGGTCAACTGGCATTCTGCATAAAATTATATAAATTGCAAGGAACAAAGATTATTTAATTTTCCCGTTAAGGTCTCATTTGCCCTTAGATTATGTGAATCTTTTAAACTTGCAAACTCTAAGGATTACTAAAAAACAAGAGAGCTGTATAAAAAATCCACATGTAAAACAAATCTAAGAAATCTGGCTTTTTCCTGCTATATATACAAAATGGAAGGAAGTAATGTGACATTTTGTAGACGGGAAATGTATTATAACACAGAAAATCCTTTACTTCAGTCAAATCTTCATTAAAGAAGGGCACAAAAAGAAATGTTTCTATTACAATTGCACCTTATGTAAGGTAAAATGAAAAAAAAGTATTGGTGCAGGACTCACTGTATAGTATACCCACTGATTATTAAGATATACCATGTTATAGACTAGAAATATAATTTTCCTTTTCCATTAAGAACTTACTGGGGAATCATTCCAATGCTAATATTATGGCAGTTCATACCTTTGTGTGAGTTAAGTGCAAACGTTGTGTATCAATTAATATCAAATTAAATCAAATAAAAACATTGCTGAAAGAATTACTATGGCTATTTCCCACAGGGCTTTGAAGATGCTGAACAATTGATGAAGCTTAATATAAATAAGAACTGTGACTGGTTTCTTACAAGTCAGAGTAATGCGTATACCTGGCTGCTGATTAATTATGAAATGGCTCAAAATAACAAATGTAGTTTTGAGATACAAATCTATCACAGAATGCATCCCGTTGATTAGAACAAGTTATGAATTTATCTTATAAATTTTAAATGTTCATAATTCATAAGACTGCATCAGTAAGCTATCTGGAGTTCACAGGACAAGCTGTAATTCATTCCTAGCCTTGGCATCTTTTTTTGTGAGCTTATGAAAAAGCTTTTTATTTGATTAAATAGTCCTTCTAATTGAAAGGAATGACTACATACAATCTGTCTTTGTGTTCTATACATTCCTGGTAAGATGCAAAAATAAAACATCATTCTGATATTATTTCAGAAGTCATCATAGACTAGACTTCCTCTCCTTAGACTTTGTCATGCAAGTTTGAAAATCTTCACCCAGCCTCACACAGAATGTATCATGAGAATATTTCCTGTGTAAGGCAGACCTAACAAACGGAACACAGTTATACAGAGCACATTTGTTATTGTGACAAAAATGACACAGAAAAACAGCAACAGATCATATGTTTTGGCTCAGCTTACTGATTTAGATGAATATTGGTCATAAATTTACTGAATCTCTCTAATTCTGAAATTAAAAAAATTTCTTCCAGCTACTTGTTTTTGAATTTCACAGAACACTATTTCCAGAGATTGGGCTACAGAAAATGTTCATTACCTGCAAATGTTTGAATGGTTCTCTTACTAATATGCCACTTTCTAACAGCTTTTTAGACCAAAGAAGGCTTGCATATGATCTTCTCTTTTGTATGAAAAACATATGAACTTGGAAGTTCAGCCTAAACTAAACTTAACAGATGAGAACTCACAAGAAATACTGCAAGTTAATTTTCAGGAAAATTCTTATAAAACAATATTACTGATGTTCACACATTGTAATTTGAGGCACTGCCGGGAGATCTTCTGATTTTTCAGTCTCATAAGCTTAGTTAGGTGTATACAATTAGCTTAAACAGTAACACATGGCCATTTTTTGTGCAAATTCCCAGTTGAGGGATGCATAAACAACATATTTGCAAAAGCAAATAGCCAGCTAGTTTTCTACTAGGTCACATGCATGAATAAATATCTGATTTGTATATGCACAATGACTGTTTGTAGGCATATTAAATACATGTTAATGTATGAGTGCAATTGTTTACCTCCAACTTTGAAAATATTGTTAAACTGTTTACCCAAACTTGAACAGTTTTAGCAGTGTGATCTGCATGTGAATTCAGCTCTTTGTAGCTTACCTACACTCCAGAAATGGAATTTCTTACTCTCCAGTGTTCATAATGAGTTAAAAAGTTGTCACCTGTACTATTTTCTTCTTTCCTCCTAAAGTTTTGAATACTGAAGGACAATTTGGGTCTGTCTTATACTACAACTCAGTAAAATTTGGGTTCTGTTTCAGTGGCAAGATTCCGGTAGCAGGGGACTGCAGGGGCAGCCTCTGTGAGGACGGTCCAGACCTGCCCATGTTAGACACTGCTAGTTCCAGCAGACTGCAAAGTGAACCCCCCCAGGTCAAAGCTGAGCCCGTGAGCCATGCTGATGGTAGTGACTCTATGACAACATTTTTAAGATAGGGTAAAAAATAGTTCACAAGAGTGGTGAGAGAGAGGAGTGAGAAACGTGAGAGAAACAGACCTGTAGACACCAAGGTCAATGAAGAAGGAGTGGGAGGAGTTATTCCAAGCGCCAGAGAAGAGACTCCCCTGCAGCCCCTGGAGAAGACCATGGTGAAGCAGGATGCACCCCTGCAGCCCATGGAGGACCACGGTGGAGCAGATATCCACCTGCAGCCTGTGGAGGACCCCATGCCAGAGCAGGTGGATGTGCTCAGAGGAGGCTGTGACTCCATGGGAAACCGGCACTGGAGCAGGCAGGATCTGCAGCCTGTGGAGAGGACCCCACACAGGAGCAGGTTTTCTGGCAGTAGCTTCAGTGTGTGGGACACTCTTGCTGGAGCAGTCCGTTCCAGAAGGAATGTATCCTGTGGAGAGTATCCATACTGGAGCAGTTCATAAAGGACTGTACCTTGGGGCAGCGAACCTGTGCTGGAGCAGCGGAGCAGTGTGAATAGGAAGGATCAGTAGATATAAAGTGTTATGGACTGACCACAACCCCCATTTCCCCTCTGGCTGCACTGCTCTAAAGAGGGAGTAGGTAGAAGAGTTGGGAATGGAGGAGTGAAGTTGATCCTGGGAAGATGGGGAGTGAGGGGATGGTGTTTTTCGTTTTGTCTTTGTTTCTCACAATTCTACTCTATTCTTAATTGACAATAAAGTAAATCAGTCTTTCCCAGGTTGAATCTATTTTGCCTGTGAATATAATTGGTAAGTGATGTCCCTGTTTTTATCTCAACCTATGAGTCTTTTCACCTTATTTTCTCCCCCTGTCATGTTGATTTTCTCCCCCTGCCCTGTTGAGGAGGGGGAGTGAGAGAGTGCCTGGGTGGACATCTGGCATTCAGCCAAGATCAACCCATGGAACCACTGTAAGTTAACTTTGGAGCAACTACCATCTCTGGAGAAACTCCACAGTTGTTTCTCCCCACTGTATGAAGCAGCAGTGGAACTAACTAGAGTCAGAGCGCACAAAAAATTCCAAAATACAAAGAGAAATCCAACATGCTCATCTGCTTTGCTAGAAGAAAATTACAACAGGAAAATAATAGTAGGATTAGTGTTCTAATTTCACAGAATCAGTTACAATGAATTACTACTTTGTCTTCCAAGTGCAAAAGTGGTTATGACTGTGATAGACTTGCAACACAGAAAAGATGACACAGAAAGTCCAAAGTTCTTGTCATAGCCTAACTAAATGTATCTTCACAAAGTCTGTAGCCAGAATTTCTAACACTTTCATGCATGCATTTGAATATGCTTTTGTGCATACTGTAACAATGTCTAAAGATGCCCATATAAACATATAAAGTATACATTTGCCATATAATACATCTAGTTCCAGTTAAGCCTTACTGTAAAGTTAGTTCCACAGCAATAGAGTAGATCATTCTCAAAATTCTTCTTTGATCTTTCATTCCTTGAAAACACCTCATTAAAGAGAGAAACCTAAAATACACTGTGTTACTGTTCATGATGAATGGCTATTTGATATGAGGACTAGCATTATCTTACTGTAGTCTGCTGCTAAGCAGCCCTTGCAATTTAATTGCGGCTGCCCATGAAGTAAAGTAGTTGTCAGGGTCACCAATAGTGTCATATCCTAGCCTGACATTTCTGAAAACATCACTGGTATCTTATTTGAATGACTGAAATATAAATAGTTGAATAAAACATTGTTGTTCAATGTACATCACACATAATATTTTACATATTAATGTCTTACAATGTCTTTTAGTCTTGATCTCAGCATTCACAAATAAGAAGGATGCTTAATAATATTCATAATGCATATGTTTCCCTGGATTCATAGGTTTCAACCAAACAATTTGCATTGCAATATTAATATTGCATTATTAGTAATTTTTCTACTTTTTGCAGAAAGTTATTTTCACTCACAAAACCTCCTGAATACAGAATTTGCTACAAGACATATGAAACTTCACTTGTCAAATTATAGAGGCTGCAAAGAACATTTTAAAGGATATTTTATTGTATGACCATATATTAGAAGTTTTCCCCTCTACCTCTTGCCGATTTTGGGGAAGAAAGGATGGATATTATTTGACTGATTTGGACAGCTCATCTAAAGCTGTTAAAATGTGTCATTTCTAATGTTTATTTAGAGAATTCTTAGAATACATGCTATTTTTTGACAAACCATGAGATATTGTGCAGATCTAGTTTAGGAGCTTTATATCTCAGTGTACACTGACTGCTAAATACGTTTTCCTTTCCAATCTGTAGATAACTGTCCCTAAATAGAATAGCACCATCAAGCTGCGTCACACTAAGACAGTCTCTTGTTCATTCCCATCTTGTCACAGGATGAAGCTTTTGCGATCTCAGATGTATGCAAGTACATGTTTCTTTACAATGTCACAACAGATCAGCCAATAAGAGGAGAAAAGCACTCTCATAAACCCCGAACTGTAAAACTATGGAACTGTAAAGACACAAAGATCGAAGTGCCATTTGATTTTGACAAAGTCCCCAGACAATCAGATTACAGCCTGAACCTTTGTTATGTACAGAAATGTCCTTGAAAAAGAGTGGGCTTTTTTTAAAGGTGACTATGGTAGGGTAGAAATCTAACCCAAGCAGGATACCCTGAGAAAAAGAAGAAATAAGAAGAGACCTTTATACAAATTTATATGTATCTACACACATTGCATAGCAAAAGGTTGGGAAATAGAAGGAATAACTCAAATATCTTGAGACTTCTCTTGACACAGGGATCTGCTTGGGTGTTGGGTTTTTTTTTCTCTTCTTTTCCATTTATATATTTTTGTGAAGTAAGGAACATTCAGAAGGGTTTACAGATTTCAAGAATACTTGACAAATATTAAAAGAAGGCTTAGATTCAGGGTATTGATTATTAACCTGATGAAGATCAAATATTTTCTTCTTTTCAGCTGCACCTTGTTTTGTGACAGGGAAGACTTTACTAAAGAAGTCACGGTGTTACGGGACTTTAGCTCCCCTTATCAGCAACAGAATACTTGTGTTGACATGCTCAGGAACTCTCTAAGCCTTTCTCCATGTCTGTCATGGCTTTGTCTCATCCTTTTGTAAGATCCTCTGTAATGAAACAATTTTGGTAACTTTCCCTAGGAGCTCATTTATTTTTATTAGTGAGCGTGTTGGTGTTAGGTACATTCGGCCTCCTTTGTTGGCCTGCTGAACTTGCTAGAGAATTGAAATTTAATGATTGATAAGGTGATAAAATGACAAATAGAAGGATAAAACCTGAGAGAGAAAAGCTGAGTAAGAGAAATAAAGTTCGGAAGAAGTGACTTCGTTTTTAATTGAAACATAAATTTGAGGAACAGGATTATGAGATTTCATTTCAACAAATGTGTATTGGGGAGTTTTAAGAGGCACAAGCGCTGGATATTGACCCATTCTGGGCTGATACGGCCCATTGTGCAAAACTGTATTTAAGTAATCTAAGGGCAGTAAAGGCCCAATGGGATTGATAGTCTATAGTGCAAAGCTGAGGAATGGCAAGTTCCATCATGCATCATTCTGGTTAAAGCAGGCACCACCTTACCCATTCATCTTCATATAAACAGATAATAATTATCAAGCTGTTTGAAATTTATGTTTGTCTGCCCATCAGTTGGGTGGGTCCCTCAGAAGAGCACATAAAAGCAGGTCTGAGGCTGTCTTCCTTGCTCTCAGGAAGGGTGGCCCAGAGCAGCACCACCTAATCTGCCCACTTTACAGTCTCAGTGCCCACACTGCATAACAATCAGGGGCAACTGGTGTGATACGATAATTTCCATGGGGCCTGTTCAGAGATAACTCCTGACTTTCTTGTGCACATTCATCGGTGGGGAGGTAGGGACATTCTTCTTACTTCGTCAGCACTCTCTTTCCTCAGATTGTGGAGTCCTTCCTTACCCTTCTACTTTTCCATTTTCATTTAATGATTTAATGGAAGGTATTGAGGTAGCTTTCACTTTCTGTTACTCCTCCTCCATCTCACCTCAAATAGAAAGGGAAAAAGATTTATAGAAAAATGTTTTCTTTCAGAAAGCCTTCAGTATTACATGACTAAGGACTCAAAAATCCGAAGATGTGGCGCACTGTCTCTAGTTCATGAGACTAACAATACAATGAGATATAAAAATAAAAACTGCAATGGATTTTAGGATCATTTTTTTTGCCTTCTGATTCTTAAGTCTCAATCCTTTAAGTATTTTTTTCTACTACTGCAGATCACAGAATGCCTTGAACAAAAATGAACCTTGTATTTTAAGTATTTCCATCATTTAGGAGCCTTGTATTCCAAGACACTAGTCACTAAATGAAATGAAGAAATCACAAGTTACTTAATAGAATTATTAAAATTACTTTAATTTCAAAAGAAGGAAGAAGAGGGGAGAGGAATAAATCAAAGAAAATCAAAGTTATAGTAATAGCACTGAGTCTGCTAAGTTCAAAATATGCTTAGAAAATCACATGATCAGTCAAAAACTTGATCAACTCACCCCTGAACTCCCAGACATTCTCACTTTTAACTTCATATTGTAAGTATAGTACTATAAACAGCATCAGATTGACTTGGAGTTATCAGTCTATTGCAGATCCATTACAACCCTGAAGGAAGGACATGGTACTATTATCAATCACTTAAAGCCTCCAGATGTAAAATGTATATTTGTCTTCAGGCCTTTCCAGAAAGCACAGCGTAGTTAGTTAATTTACATATCACATTTAGCTTTGTTGTGAATGGTAAATGCAAAGCTTTCATGATATGAA
Organism: Ibidorhyncha struthersii; assembly: GCA_013398815.1. NCBI lineage: Eukaryota > Metazoa > Chordata > Aves > Charadriiformes > Charadriidae > Ibidorhyncha > Ibidorhyncha struthersii. The sequence continues at coordinate 78,352 of VZSZ01001502.1, forward strand.
CTCATCACCTTTTGGAATGTTTTTCATTTATCTTTAATACTGACGGAAATATTCTGAGTTTGCCATGCATATTAGTATTATATTTAAATTTCTGTTATGCAGAAACTTTAAAACTTAAAAAATATTTGTTGAAAACAGAATAAGATATTCTGGTCTAGACTTGGTGGAATAATTTTATAACCATACCATAAGAGCCTAATAACAGTGTTGAAACTTCCTGACAAAGACTTTACCTCTCACACACTAGCAATTAGTGCTATTAAACCAAAGTAAAACTATAGAAAACTACATTTCCCTGCACAAACTCCACCCAAAACAGTAAACCTGTAAAAAGCAGTGCCTTATATTTACTATTTGAAGAGTTAATGTAAGCTTCTGTGCACTGAAAACAGTCTCTTACAAAAAAATCTCAGTTGCGCTTTAGGTGGCTAGGGTTGCCATGTTCTCTCTCCAGCCCCTAAAACAGCACCAGGCCTTCAGAGGATACCAAGTGCATAATGCCACTATGCAAAGGTTGAGGGGGAAATAGGAACATTTTCCCACTGTTTCTTGCAGTTTCTTCCCAGTTCATAGGAAAAAAAAAAAAAAGGAAATCATGTAAGGATGAAGCTTGGAGGGCCAGGTTTTGTAGATCATAGACAAAAGTTTTTTGGAAGTCATGACTGCCCTTCAATTAGCAAACATTTTTCAATGGCTAGTCATTCAAATTAAGACTTTCAAGAAAGGATTCCTCCCGCAAGCTATTTGTAAAGCTCCCAATTGTCTGCCCATTTATTCAGCCAAAAGAGTAGCATGGAAACCTACGCAGCTGGAAACATGGTTTATCCTTTGATGCAAATGATGAAAAATTTGAACCCTTAATGAGATGAAAAATGTAATGATGTTTTAAATATACATAGTTTTTACAGTACACACTACAAAAGACTTCTATAAATGAGGGACAGTGGAAAGAAAAAGCAACATTTTCTGAAAGGCAAAATAAGAATTTTGTTTCTTTTGCCTCTTGTGTTCCACATACCACACACTCCTAAAGTTTAGAACTATAATTGACAGTGTTATCACTGTTGACTTCTTTTTAATAGCTGGTGCTTCAATTAAATACTACAATTTCTTTTAAAAATGGATAAAAATCATGTCTTAAGAAGATAAAGATTAGTGAAGCATAAACAATCCTAATTCAACAGTGACTCCAACTCTACATGAGTACCATCAGAATAAAAGTACCATGAGATATATAGGCCTATGAGAAGAATGTGTTATCAAGCTGTAGGTTTCTGTAAGAAAGTAATGTGAAGCTAGAAACACAGTCCAGTACAGCATGGCATTTTAAACACATTTTTTTTAATTGCTATACATCAGCATTAAAACTCCCCAATTCTTTATCTCGAAGTTGAGCTGCAACATTGTGTTTTTGAAGCTGTGATCTTATTTCAGTCATTGGTCCACTCTTTTTTCCTTTCTTTTCTTAGTTTTTCAGGGTTAAAAAGAGGAGTCTTTTATGCTAGTAAAATATTTAAAACAAACCTATTCCTTAGATAATTAGTTTTGTATTCATAAGAAAATTCAACTGCAGCACTAAATAGCAAAGAAAATGTACTTTTCCCACCTTTTACAAAAATAATTCTGTTGTAAATATCTTTTGGAAACAAGCAGAGCACAACGGTAGTGCAGCTATGATATAGACACAGATATACCTGATGTGCATCTATCTGAGTGTACTCCAAAGCCAAAAGTCTGGGAAAATGAAAGTAAAGATACCTTTTCTACATTGTGCCTAAGCTGACTTTTACCAACCAGATCGTATCTGGAAGCTGCACAGTAAGGATGGCAAGGTACAGTGTCACATGAACATTGCACTACTGTTCCATTACCCAAACTGTATATTTGTATGGCTCAACTCACATTGGTATAAGCTTGGAATTTGCGTACAGGCATCTACTGCTAGACATAGTCCAAGACAGTTTTGAATACAGTCTTGGTAATAAAATATCACTCCTTGTTCCTTACCAAGCCAGAAAGGAAAACATGAATACAATCACCCTTAATCAGCCACAGGCATGAGGCTTACATACCAGCAAATTGCCTCAATTCGGCAGTTTAGTTCTTTGCCAGAGTGTCATATTACTGCATTGTTTCTAAGATTTTCATTTGAAAAGACAAAAGCTACATACAGAAAAAAGAAACAAATCAAAACTGTGCATTCTATCCTCCTTCTCTTGTGAAACATCCATCAAAATCAGACAAGATAGATCAATTTTTGTTAATGTTTGAAAGTGTCCATAGTGCGTTGGTTTATGTTAGACTGATTGTGTGCTACAGATTGCTCTAAGGAATGAGAGGTTGTTTAGACACAAAAACAGGAGTGTTGAAGATGAAAGGGAATTCTCAGGCTCTAATAAAACAAAATATTATGCTAAAATAACCATGAAATAAACATGCACTCAGGCCCAGCCTTTGCACAGGTAACAGTCTTTTAATATAACAACTTACATAAAGGTGACCAAATTTGTCTGCTAGCATAATTATTTGCATTTTTTCCATTGTTTTCATACTGGTGCAATGTTACTCGGTGTAGCAGAGATTCTTCTTGTTAACACAATATAAGGGAAATAAGTCAGTGTCATTTTACCAAAAATGTATTTTCTATAAAGAAAGCAACTTACTGCACAAGCTGCTTAGAACTGAAATTGCAACGGTTATTTGCATTGGTGCTGAATACAGATTTTTTTTTGGCAGTTAGGACTGTGCAACCGCTCTAGACTACAAAGATGAAACAAGCATCTACTTTAACACAATTCAGTGAAATGCTCTTTGTGTTTCCCTTCTGCTTGGAGACGCATGACTAAAACTTTATTTTAACTTGATCTTTGTCATATTTCACTTATACCTAGAAAATTCTTGTTTCAAGCCACAGCTACTACTCTGAGATGATAATTAAGAGAAAACTCTGTTAGAAAGAGTCAGTGATATATGATTCTATAAGCATCTGCAATTGAAATAAGCCTGGAAACTGTCAATAAACAAACTGATTTCAGAAGACTTACCTGTTTAATGCTTTTAAAAGTCCAATACTTCCTCTTTACCATACAAAACTTTTAGCCACTCAGGGAAGTCAAAATAGAGCACTTGTTCATGATAATCCCAACCTGTCATGGACAACAGCATCTCTCATGGCACCACACTCAGAATGCTTGAAACAAACCTGGAAGACAAAGATATTCTTCCATTTTTATTGAAATATACTCAACCATATTCTAGGATGAGGAAACATGAGCACTTAATCGATGAATACATTATAATGGAGGAAGTACAAAGCCATAAATATCACCTGGTAAACTTCAAGACCAAAGACTGTGAAGCTTACATTCCAGAGAACCTATTTTTGCTGAGTATATGTTGTACTTATTGACAATTAACACTGTCAGGATTAAAAAACAGTATTTATCTTTTTTTAAAAAATTGCAGCTTTTCATACATAGACCTGTAAGTCCTTTTCCATATGAATTTCAAAAGGAAGATCATATTCTGAACGGAAGAGAATCTTATCTGAGAAAGGTCATGGAAAGGATTCAGTAACATTGTAGTCTGTTGTTCCATGACAGCTTTGCTGAGTACCGTTCTTATAGTATCTTTAATAGAAAATGTACCTTGTAAATGGATGTAATGCAAACCCACACCAATCACATGCTCTTCCTTTTACTAAGAAAAGACATGCAGACAAGTAAAGTATTCTTGAGTGAACTGGCAGATGTAGCTACCAAGCCACTAGCCATCATACTTAAGAAGTCATGGCAATCCAGTCAATTTCATGCTGACTGGAAAAGGGGAAACATAACTCCCATTTTTAAGAAGCAAGAAAAGGAAGATCCAGGGAACTACAGGCCATTCAGTCTCATCTCTGTGCCTGGCAAGATCATGATGCAGATCCCCTGGAAACTATGCTAAGGCACATGGAAAATAAGGAGGTGATTGGTGACAGCCAACGTGGCTTCACTAAGGGCAAATCGTGCCTGACAAACATGGTGACCTACGACGGGGTTACAGCATTGCTGGACAAAGGAAGAGCAACTGACATCATCCACCTGGACTTGTGCAAAGCATTTGATGCTGTCCTACATGATATTCTTGTCTCTAAATTGGAGGGGTGGACCATTCAGTGGATAAGGAATTGGCTGGGTGGCCATAATCAAAGAGTTATGGTCAACGGCTTGATGTCCAAGTGGACACCAGTGACAAGTGGTGTTCCTTAGGGGTCAGTATTGGGACCAGTGCTGTTTAATATCTTTGTTGGTGACACGGACAGTGGGATTGAGTGCACCCTCAGCAAGTTTACCAGTGACACCAAGTGTTGTGGTCAACACACTGGAGGGAGGGACACCATCCAGAGGGAGCTGGACAGGTTTGAGAGGTGGGCTCGTGCAAACCTCATGAAGTTCAACAGGGCCAAGTGCAAGGTCCTGCACCTGGGTCAGGGCAATCCCAAGCACAAATACAGGCTGGGCGGAGAATGGATTGAGAGAAGCCCTGAGGAGAAGCATTTGGGGGTGTTGGTTGATGAGAAGCTCAACATGACCCAGCAATGTGCACTTGCAGCCCAGAAAGCCAACTGTATCCTGGGCTGCATCAAAAGAAGTGTGGCCAGCAGGGCGAGGGAGGTGATTCTGCCCCTCCGCTCTGCTCTGGGGTACTGCGTCCAACTTTGGAATCCTCAGCACAAGAATGACGTGGACCTGTTGAAGTGAGTCCAGAGGAGGGCCACAAAGATGATCAGAGGGCTGGAGGACCTCTCCTATGAAGAACTCACAGATATCATGGGGAATACCAGATGACATCCAGATCGTGGCCAGGTCATCCAGAAGATACAATGATCTTGGCCTTTCTTAGGAGGCTGAACATGTTATTTCAGTCCCTGTTGAAGTTAAGAGAGTGACTGAGCACTACTCCCAAACGTCTCCAAAATTCTGGACGTTTCCTACCTTTCCCACTAACAGGAATGTCTCCTTCTCAAGTGTTGCATTTTTTTTTTTTTAGTAGGCAGAAGAAAAATGTATGCACAGAGGTGAGTGCTAGTGCATATATATGTACGCAAGATAAAAATAAAATATTCTAACCAAATTCAGAAATACCCTAAGTAAAATGCCAGTAGATTTCTTGTCTAACTTTGAAAAGTATTTCACTACTGAGTTAACATAGAGTATGACTTCTCAACAAATCAAATTTATTAGACTGCGCCAACTGAGCTAAAACCAGTGGGTCAAAAGAGAAACTGCTGTTCAACGTCCACCAGTCATTAGTAGTTTTTCTAAAAGTTACACAAAGAGAAGGTATTTTTTAAAAAGGGACGAGATTGCACTTAGTCCAGTTCAGTGCATCTGAGGCATGTTGCATCACCCTGAAAACCAATGTTTCCAACTCTACAAAATTTATCATACCTTCCGTGACTTCAAACGTGAGAGCAACCATGTCCAGAATTTTAGAAATGTACCTGACTAAATGAACAGGAATCACAGTTCTGATCTCATCATACGCCAGGTCAGATGAATGCAGGAAATGTGAAAGGTTAGAGGAATGTACTTTGAAAATCCATTGAATACCTTGCATTGAGATAATAATGGATCTTTTTCATCCAATTCAGTGCATGTAAATCAATCACTGATTGATGTCTGGTTCTCCATGATCAGGTGCAGAATTGAATTTTAGTGACACAGAGGAAGGAACACACTAATATGTTTCAGAATAAATCTACTACCAAACTCAAAATACACGGAGAAGGGTGTTTTTAATTTGGTTGTGATTTCTATAGCAACATCTCTGATGGGGCAGCAAGAAAGTTTTCCCCAGAAAAGTAATATCATAGACACATAAAGGAGTCTAAACAAGAAGTAAAGCTTTTATGAATATCTTCCAGAGAGACAATGGAAAAGTTTTATCCCATCATCATAAAATTCTCAGACTGTGTATGGCCAGACTGTGTATGGCCAAATTTAAATACTCCAGATATTCCTCTAAATTTGCATGATATTTTTGCATTTTTCAGCGTAAAGAAAGCAATCAACTAAGATTTCAGATTTAGGATTTGTATGAACAAACTAAACAACTTTGATCCTTAATGCAACTGAGAAAGACAGAAGGTAATAGGATCAACGGATAAATCAGCTGGACAAAGGTCAAGATCTCCAGAAACTAGAATTTGCTAATAACATAGGCAGGGGGCATTCCTGAGTCAGAATAAGGGAAACTGGGCTGAAAGGAAGGCAGAATATATGGATTTGGTTATTAAGATGAGAATTTATGCCTGATCTTGACTAATCACTTCTCTAAAGAATGGGAAAACTCCTTAAAACTGGGACAACTTTGACCAGAAAAAAAACAAAAGCCAGGAACAGTACCTAAGTCAATGAGGTCTGCTTGTCTTTAAATGCCAATCATTGAGGAACAGGCAAAAGTCCTGCAAATATGCTAACCCAAATCCACACATCTGTACTGGCAAAGGGAGATCACCTGCTAGTTCACAATACCACAGAACACGATTCCTCCTTCAGAATGCTCTGAAACTTGCTTTCACCCTACCTGAGTGTGAAAGCGGGAGTGGAGGATGAAACATGGGTCAGTGATTTAAAAACAGTGTATGCTCACCTACAGAAAGAGACAAAGATTATGGAGAAGACTGTGTACAAGGCAATCACTGGGTGAAAGGTGTCAACAGAATTTAAGGATGAAAAGTTAAACATGGCAACTAGTGGCTTTGCGTATTCTCCTATAAATAACTTAGCTTTGAAGACAGAGTAGAAAAAAAATAATCCGAAAGAAAAGCTATGTTTGGTAAGTTCCTTTGTTGTGCTGGTTTTGGCTGGGACAGAGTTAATTTTCTTCATAGTAGCTAGTATGGGGCTATGTTTTGGATTTGTGTGGAAAAAAATGTTGATAATACAGAGATCTATTAGTTATTGCTGAGCAGTGCTTAAACAGAGCCAAGGCCTTCCCTGCTCCTCCCAACGCCCCACCAGCGAGTAGGCTGGGGGTGCAGAAGAAGTTGGGAGGGGACATAGCCGGGACAGCTGACCCCAACTGACAAAAGGGATATTTCATGCCATAAAACATCCTGCTCAGAAGTATAAAGCTGGGGGAAGAAGGAAGTGTGGGACCTTTGGAGTTACTGCATTTGTCTTCCCAACTAATTGTTACATGTGGTGGAGCCCTGTTTTCCTGAAGATGGCTGAAAACTTGCCTGCTGATAGGAAGTAGTGAATTAATTCCTTCTTTTGCTTTGCTTCCTGTGCAGCTTTTGCTTTACCTATTAAACTGTCTTTGTCTCAATCCACAAGTTTTCTCACTTTTACCCTTCCAATTCTCCCCCCATTCCACCAGAAGAGAGTGAGTGACTGTGTGGTGCTTAGTTGCCAGCCAGGGTTAAACCACAATGCCTGTCAGTCCTGTTTCATAGACCAGATCCACCATGAAAATCATCAGGCAGCAAGAAGGTAGTAACACAAAATTCAGCAGGAATAAAAGAGAAGGTGAGATCTGCAGAGAAATCTCAAGCGTTGGGTAAGGAATACTGTGCAACACAGAGCAATAATTTGACAAGAATTCAACAAGAATTATATAAAATAAATTTAATTAAGATTCAACACAGAGTGGAGGAATGAGTAGAAAAATTGAGCAAACTATGATGTCATTTGTGCGTATAGTGCCTGGGATGTCTAAGAAAACCACTGGCCAATCATGGGACACAAATTTTGTGCTGATATCCCAGATGCTGAACATAAGTTGATACAATGACTACTCAACAAGGTATAATTTTCCAGAAAAGGAAAAGCTCAACACTGATAATATCCACTGCTTGCTAGTAATTTTTGTCTCATTATCCATGCCAGAGTTTTGGATCAAGAAAACTCGTAAATGAAATTTAGATTACTGTGAACAGTAAAATCAAAACAGTTAGTTGATTATTTAGAAATTATTTTGCTTGTCATCTTCTGAAGAGTTCTTCTGGCAGACACATTTGTGTTCACTCTCTGTTTTTTCTGCACTTTTTTGGGAAAAAGCTGATTGATTTTCAAGGATCATCTCCTCTAAGCTCAGGGGTGGTCCATCGCCACACGCAGGAGTCAAATGAAGGTGGCAGGAGGCCTTGATAGATGAACTCCTGAAGAATGAAGGAGGTGGAAGCAGAAACACTGTCAGAGGGTGCAGGAATAGGATTAGGACAGCCAAAGCCCATCTGGAGTTGAATCTGTCAAAGAATGTAAAGGGCAACAAGAAAGGCTTCTACAAGTAGATCAGCAGTGAATGGAAGACTAGGGAAAGTGTGGGCATACCTCCAAATGGGGAAGGGGCTGTCATGACAAAGGACATAGAAAAGCCTGACTTGGTGCCTTCTTTGCATCATTCTTCATTGTCACGAGGAGCCTTCAGGAATTCCAAAGTCCTGAGACCAGAGGGAATGTCTGGAGCAATGAAGACTTACCCTGGTGGAGGACCATCATGGTTGGGAACATCTAAATAAACTAGGCATATACAAGTCTAAGGCGGCTGACAGTGTGCTCCCAGGAGATGTTCCTGAGGAGCATGAGAATGTAAATGTCACCCCTAGTTTCAAGATGTGTAAGAAGCAGTATCTAGTATGAAGCAAATAATCCTGGAAATCTTTTCCAAATGCATAAAGGATAAGAAGTTGATGGCGAGTAGTCACCATAGATTTAGAATCATAGAATCATGGAATGGTTTAGGTGGGAAGGGACCTTAAAGATCATTTAATTCCAATCCCCCTGCCATGGGCAGGGATACCTCCCACTAGACCAGGTTGCTCAAAGCCCCATCCAACCTGGCCTTGAACACTTCCAGGGATGGCGCATCCACAACTTCTCTGGGCAATTGGTGCCAGCATCTCACCACCCCCATAGTAAAGAATTTCTACCTAGTATCTAATCTAAATCTATGCTCTTTCAGTATAAAACCATTACCCCTTGTCATATCACTATACTCCCAGATCAAGAGTCCCTCCCCGTCTTTCCTGTAGGCTCCCTGTAAGTACTGGAATGCTGCTACAAGGTCTCGGCAGAGCCTTCTCTTCTCCAGGCTGAACAACCCCATCTCTCTCAGCCTGTCTTCATAGGAGAGGTGCTCCAGCCCTCTCGTCATCTTCGTGGCCTTCCTCTGGATTCGCTCCAAGAGGCCTATGTCCTTCTTATGTGGGGCCCCCAGAGCTGGACGCAGTACTCCAGGCAGGGTCTCATGAGAGTGCAGTAGAGTGGCAGAATCACCTCCCTCGACCTGTTGGTCATGCTTCTTTTGATGCAGCCCACGTTCGTTCTCTGGGCTGCAAGCACACATTGCTGGGTTATGGTGATCTTCTTATCAACCAACACCGCCAAGTCCTTCTCCTCAGAGCTGCTCTCAAACCATCCTCCGCCCAGCCTGTATTTGTGCTTGGGATTGCCCTGACCCAGGTGCAGGACCTTGCACTTGGTCTTGTTGAACTTCACGAGGACTTGCACCATGCAAGTGTACCACTTTCATGAACTAGACACTAGCGAAACCACTTTATTTTTATTAACGCTTCTTTTGTTGACTTCAGTAACTCAACCACATCACAGTCAGTGACCCACTGCAGTATTGTGCAAAAATACGCAGTCAAACTGAGATGATTCTGACTCAGTAAGACATTTACTGTACCGAGAAACCTGAATGCAGCAGTTGGAGTTAGGTGGCGGCCAGGTATGATCAGCACAGAACCACATCCTGCCCCTGCAGCAAAACCCACAATGGCCCGCGGGCTCATCCTCTGCTGCTGGCAACCAACTTTCAAAGCCACCTTCAGGTTTTTATGGCACTTCAAAGAAAGCTTCAAGTTTTATACCACTTTTAATTAGAGTGCATAGGGTGCACCTGGTTCTCAAGTTTTTAATCATATAAGCTTTGTGAATTTATTAGCAAGACAGCAGAGTGCATGAGAAAAGGAATTAGGGTATTTGCAATCCTTTTGCTACTTCTGTCCAAATGATAATTGTTACATGCCAAGAGACTCCAAGGGTTTAGCATTACCATGTTACAGTAGCTTCTGTACTCTTAAATCAGAGGTTAAAGCCTTAAATCAAAATCAGAATGCAGGTGCTGTAAAAAGGTTGGCAAAAAAAAAATTGTAAAGGGAAAACTATGCTTAAAAACCTGATAGCATTCTGTGATGAGATGATGATCTTGGTGGGTGAAGCAGAGCAGTGGAAGCTGATTACCTCAACTCTGTTAAGGTTTTAATCACTATTTCCCATAATATCCTCATGTACAAACTGAGAAGAACGGATTAGATACATGCACACCAAGACAGACTGAAAATTGTCTAAACTGCTGATCTCAGAGGGTTTTGATCAGTGGTCCAAAGTCCAGGAGGCCATTGACTAGTGGTTCACCTCAGGGGTGAGGATGCTTGGGCCAAACACTGTTTAAACCATTTGTGAAAACCTGGAAAATGGGAAGAGTGCACACTCAGTAATCTGACAATGATACAAAACAGGAAGGAGTGGTTAATACATCAGATGGATGTCCTGCTATTTTGATGGCCCTCAACAGGCTGGAGTAACAGGTCAACAGGAACCTCATGAAATTCAACAAAAGGAAATCCAAAACCCTGCACCTGGAGAGGAATGACTCTCCCAGTGCCAGTATATGGTGGGGGCTGACTGGCTGGAAAGCAGCGCTGCAGAGAAGAACCTGGAGTTCCTGTGAGACAAGCTAACCATAAGCGAGCACAGTGCCTTTGTTGCAAAGGATGGGGGCTGCATTAGGACGTGTGTTGCCTGCAGGCTAAGGGAGCTGCTCCTCCCCCCCTCAGACCTAGTGAGACATACCTGGAGTGCTGGGCCCAGCTATGTCCTCTCCAGTACAGGAGACACATGGACATACCAGAGCAACCCCAGCACAGGGCCACATGGATGATGGACTGGAGCATCTCTCATATGACGAGTGGCTGACAGAGATGGAACTATTCAGCTCGGAGAAAAAAAAGGCTCAGGGGGATCTTATCTATATGTATAAATACACATTGGGAGAGACTGAAGAAGGTGGAGTTAAACTCTTTTCAGTGGTGCCCTGTGGCAAGGCAAGAGGCAACAACCACAGACTGAAATACATGAAATTTTCTTTGAACATAAGAAAAAAAAGTTTTACTGTGAGGTTGGTTGAACACTGGAGTAGATTGCTCAGGAGACTGTGGAGTCTCCCTCCTTGGAGATATTAATAACATGACAGTGACCTACTTCAGCTGGTCCTCCTTTGAGCAGGGGCATTGAACTACACTACCTCCAGAGATGCCTACCATCTTCAAACATTCTATGATTCTGTGAAATCCTATAAAATGAAAGAATGAAGAAAATCATCAACAGCTTTTTGCTTACTTCACAGTACCTTGAGACATATCAGTGTAATCTGTTTTATAATAGCGTATAATTTTATAGCAGTAGAAGAAAGCTTATTTTGTCTCTACTGTGCTAAGGCTGTTTTTAGTGCAATAATAATAGCTCTGACTTTTGAAGTCACAGACATTCAGCAAAACTGGCATTTAAATAAAGAATNTTTACCATTCCTGCAGTCCAATTTTTGAAAGTGAACTGAGGTAATAACACTGGAGAGACAGTAAAGATAAAGTCTGGAGAATACTTTTAAAAGCACAGACCCACAGAACAAATACTTAACAGTGTGCTATTTAACGGAAGCTAGTTAAGTCAAACAAGCAAAGCACTCACAACAAGCCTACACCTTCTGTTGCATTTCCATCGCTGCAAAACCAAAATTCATAAATGAAGGGGTTACGTTTTCACTTCTCTTTGTTCAGGTATGTGTGACTGAAGCAGAACCCAATTTCCACATATTGAGAAGCTTTATGATATTACTGGTGACAGCAGTCTGCTCCTCCAGAGCTTAGACTCTGCAATGCCCTTAAATCCTGCTCAGGTTTGAGAATTACACTGCTAATTGCAGTATTAGCATTTTGCCAGTCCTGTTTTGCAATGTCATGACTATGTCTACGTCTCAAAGAAGAAAGAAATGAGGAATGTAGGGAACTGCTCTTTGGCTGGTTCTGTATAATCTGTGGGGAGATACCCATCTGTTATTTATCATAATTTTTTCCGTAGTGTTAATGGAAAAAGAGAACAGCAGAAGAGGAGTTCCTTGCAGTACCACATTATAGAAATGCATGAGACACTAACTGACCCATGGGTTTACCATTTAAATCAAGAGCACAGGCGAAGGATGGGGAAATGATGCAATGATGCATACAGATGCAATGAATGCAATATCAGTTCTGATGACTTGTTTTAAATGTTGGTACTGGATTTTCAGTCCTTTCACTGAGTTTTTGATGGAGGCGATTGCAGAGGTATCAACAAAACAAAGAAGAAAGTGAAAAGATAGAACAGAGAGCAGGAACTTTCAGAAAAGAAAGTCATGTGATGGTGCCATCTGAATCTATCCTTATAGGTTTAGGGGACTTTTTGAAACTGTGGTGTAGGGTCAAACAAAATTCAAGGTTGATCTGATATATATATAGTGGTAGTTATAGTATATGTGTGCTCACCGATCAGTTTCTAACGTCAAATGTAAAGGCTACAGGCTACCAGTATTGACTGCTTTAGGGACATCATTTGCATTTGCAGTCCTGATTATTGGCTTATTAGACTGATACCAGCTAACTGTTGCATGGCAGAATTTACACCCTTGAGAGTAACATGGCTGTTCCTTCCCCAGACCTGTTTGACTTCTGTCCTCCCTGACCAGCCAACAAAATATGTTAATCAAATCCAAAATTACTGGGTTAGTCACCTACTGAGAACTGGCCCAAAACCACTGAAATCACATCAGTGAAATCACAGCAGTTATCAGAAGTTAATCTGAAGGTAAAAGCAGCATGCCAACTAGTTGGAATTAATTAGGTAGCAACACTGAGGACAGGAACTTTCCTTTTCTGACTAGCACTGCTGCATGAAAAGTGATACGACTGGCTGACTTGGCTGGTTTTACTGCTG
>VZSZ01001502.1:107599-122894 GCA_013398815.1 Ibidorhyncha struthersii
CAACAGCTTAAACCACCAATTCTGCTTAGCAAGAAAGAACCTTAGAGCTGTTACTGTGTCAATGATGCTTTTTTAAAGGGTTGATACTGACTACCATTTGCTTGTGTTATTACTAATCACCTAGTAGCACTAAAGTAAAAAAGAGGGATGACTGCAATCTGATAACCAACAGGAATCTGAAAGAAATTTTTTTTGGAGCCCATTCTAAGGGAAAAGACTATAACATGAAGGTGGCATCAGCAAAAGTGGAAGCAATCCAGTTACAAGTCAGTCTTTTAAAGGTAGCACAGGGGAAGGGTTGATATCATTTATACAACAGAACACAGTTCTCTGGAAACATGATGAAAGCAAGGGGGTTTTAGAAACTCATTTAAGTAGAAAACAGAAAAAAATAAATGTTGGAGAATAATGCTAAGTAGAATAATGCTGCATACCAATGAGCATCAAATGGAAAAATAAAAGTGCACATATGTCAATTTCCTTTCCTCAGATGTTACAAAAGAGGTTGACATTGCTTAATAAGGTGAAGAGACTATGCTTTGAGTTTTTTAAAATTTAGAAAAATTTTGTTCTATATTGGAGTTGAATCTCACAGAGGGTTTTTTTTGGTGAACCAGTTCTTTATGAAGAGAAAATTTGTTTCTTAAAACCAAAGATTCTGAAATATTTTTCTAACAGATAAAGGGGGGAAAAGGCAATGCATTATTTTATTTATTTACTCATATTGCTTAACTTTTATTTTTAAGGCAAATGCAAGATGGTACTCTGAAGTCTACAAGAATTCATAGTGTACCTCCTTTGTTAGAGACATTGAAGAGCCATTTCTAGTTTGTCATATATTGTGTTTACATAGGATTTCTCAACATAGACATATTATATTAAAAACAAAACACAGTTAAATCAGTGCCATCTGTGGTACAGAAGGTTTATCAGATTTGTAATAAGTTTATCTTAATAGAATTAGCCCATATAAATTATCGCAGCATCAGGACTAATGCAGACTAGTAAATGCGTCTACACTAGGTGGTTCATGGGCTTAACTAGGTTGATGTGTACTCCAACAGCACTGAAGGCACTATTTACTACGCAGGAAGTAGACTGTGTGATTACATTACACAATGGCATTTGGTTTATTGGCCATCATAGATCTTGCTGAAGAAAATGAAATTAAAGTTACAGTAATTAATTCCTATTTAAAGGAAAAAAGAAATTCATAATTGGGGGACACTGTTTCATACAAATATTTGCTTCAAATGTTCAACACAGAAATCATGTAACAAGATTACTTTACAGGTCATCGTTACTTCTCTTAGTAATTTATCCAGCACATAAAAAGAACTCAAGGTTGTGTATTCCAAGGTAACTTCTGCACACTAGGAATATGTCAAGGACAATAAGTCTGGACAAGTTAAGAAGTAGAGGGCTACTAACAGCTACTCTTTTAAATGACAGATATTATATCTGGATGTTTGTATATGATCTCTATGAAACTAAGAAAAATGTGTATCTATTTCATAGAGAAAACAGATAGGGAAGGAAACAGAACTTTATTTTTTTCCTTTTCACCCTACTGAAACTAACTCCTTTGGTAATCACTGTTGCTTTTTCACTCCTACAGTCCTCAGCTTTTTCCTTCAACTCCTGCAATTTGTCACCCTTGTATCTCTTTCTTACATCGTCTTGGTTTTTTAGAAATTGTTTGATGCTGGCTTCTGTCTAACCCATGGCAGGCTTAGGTATACCACAAGCTGAAACGAAACAGAAGCAATGAACATTGCATGTTAATAATGCTCCTAAGACACTAGGTGAGGACAAAAGTATCTTTAAAATGAACATTTTCTTTCTCTTAGAATATTGTATTTTAATTCTGCTCTGGAACTTGCTACCAAATGCTATCTTTGAAATACCTTGGCTCAAAGCTGAGCACTTACACTGGACCTGGAGACACTGATAATCACAGAGGCTGAAACTGAGCCACTGTAATCCTTTTCTTTAACTCCCAGGGAAGAGGACATCAATTGTAAGGATAATTGAAAGTCTTATTTTTGAATAAGCAGTTAAGTACTTGCTTGGCTTCAATTGACTTTGATTGCTATTAAGTACATTCATAAATGTCCTTAAACAGGAGTGATTCACTGAACTGAAGCCCAGAAGAAGCACAGTGTTGACATTGCTAGTGAATGCAAAAGAAAAAAATGTTGTTTGCTAACTTCTGACAAATTATTTGTAGGTCACCAGAGATGGCAAACCAAAGCCAAACTTTCTTGGATCTCCAGTTTACATTTCAGACACAATTTTTTTCACTCTTCAAGATAATTAGGGATAATTGTTATGCTTCTAAAAAACTGAAACGAACATTTTCTTTACACTGTCTGCCTTTTGTAAGACATGCATGTTATGAAATACCAACATATTCAACTCCTCAAGGAGAGTCCAATAGTGAAGGAGAAACATCTCTTATTCAGCCTGGATTGTTAACAGAGAAGCTTCTCCCCCAAGAAGAGACAGGTCAGTAACTTCCCCTGGCACCCCCAAAGTGTGACAGTTAAGGTCAAGTATCTAACAATGCATAGCAAAGAACGTGGGAGCAGAAGCTTCAGTCCCTATTCCAACACAAACTTTTTTTGCAGCTGTACAGAGGTAAGTCACTGTCTTATTTTGTCTTTGTTGAAACAGTACAGGTAATAGCATGACATGCCTTCAGTTAGGAGGACAAATACATTAAAGATGAGGAAGAACTCAGATACTATGGTAACAGAGGTCTGACAGCTATCGAAGATAAGAAAACAACATAGAAATATTGGCTGGAAGAAATAAAAACAGCAATAAGATTAAATCTAGTATGATTTAAAAAAAAAATAAAACCCCAAGATGGTCTAGTGCCAAACACACTTCCAGGGCACAACCTAGGTAATCACCTCAGTATTACCCTTTGCATCTACATACCTTTCCAAAGCTTGCTCTTGCCTACCACTCTTACTCACTATTTGTGCTAGAGGGGCACAAAACCCCAGACAATATTGGGGCAAGCATGGAGTAACCAAAGCATGACATCTGGAATAGACACAGATGACTGAGAAGGAACCAAGGAAAAGGAGATCAAGGGCATTCAGCCTGTGGCCAGCAGCACAGCTGGGGAACATGTACAGGTCTGTGGTCTCTCCCTTACAAACACTACAGCCTCATTTTGCCTGTTTCATTTGCTCATGCAAGAAATATAAGCTCTTTAGGCAAGTGGTTATTTTATGCAGATTTGAAACCAATATGCTAGGCTTATTGCAGAAGTGCCGCACTCATGTTTCCTGGAAAAGCGAAAATTTTTCCCCACTCTCCAGGTGGAAGAATAGTATTCAGTACTATTCACTGCTTTATCCCACGTTGTTTTTCCAATGCGCTTCCATTCAAAATACAGTGTCTCTGTTTTCCTCCACTAAAAAAGAAATCTCCATGGACTAATAGAAATACAGAAGGCCTACAGAAATTATGCAGATCAATACAGACTAAGAAACTTGTTGAATATTAGCATGGCAGACACATGACAATGAAGTCATATTTGACATAAAAAAAACTCTTATAGAATCCTTCTTTAAAAAAGAAAAGAAAGAAGAAAAAGAAAGATCCAAGAAGTTACTTGGATCCTGAATCCCTTCTTGGACGATGTTGTGCATATTTACTTTTGAAGTCCTATTAAACTGTAAAGTGATATTTATAGTTAAATGCAAGTTTTGAGAACATCAAAACACCTCAGGTAAGTGGTTTCTGGTGGTTTAAAGTGCCAGGAGGATTCAGTAGTGCGTATTTACCCATTCGTTTTAAATCCTCTAATATTATGGGAAAACAGTCTACTAGCCCCATGTCCTGGTTCTGGCAGGGATGGGGTTAATTTTCCCAAGCAGCCGGCAGGGGACACAGGTATTCCATACCCTGTGAGCCATGCCCGGGCTGTAGGGGGAGCTGGCTGAGAGAGGGGGTAGGATGTTGCTGCTCGGAGCGGGCTGGGGCGGTCTGGCTCCAGTTGGGGAGCGGTGGTACTGTAATCACTTCTTTATCAGTGTTATTGTTATTGTTTTCTCTTTCCTTTGCCGTTCTGTTAAACCATCTTTGTCTCAACCCATGAGTTTTACCTTTTTCTTCCGATTTTCCCCACGGCTGTGGGGGTTGAGCGAGCAGCTGCGTGGCTCTTCGTTGCCGGCTGAGGCCAAACCACGACACCTCATTACTACAAATGAGAAGTTTTATTAACTTGGATTAAATTTCTTATGATATCTGATCATGGGGAATGGAGTGGCGACTGCATTAACTATTCTCAGTTGGTTAGAAATGGTGGATTATGGTTATAAATCTTGGCTTTGATTATATCTGCATAATAAAGTGCAAGGGAGCCTCTAGCATTCTGAACGTTTGAAATGGGGATACTTTCACGAGGAAAGAAAAAGTCATGAAAAGTCTAAGCTCATAAACTAGTGGCATTTAGAAGCCAATGGCATTTACGTGCCAGTGGCACATATGAGCCAGATATATTAAAGCCTTTGGAAACCTAGAGGTTCAGAGAGACACTTATATAGACGCCAAACCCCCACCCCCTTATGTATCTGCCTTTATTTCAATGGAGGGTAGGTATCTAATTGTTTTTGCAAACAAATATGCTCTTTCTCCTCCCTGTCTCCTTCTGAGACTTTCTTCTCTCTCTCACAAAGACAGTCTTTAGAAATGTGGTCTCTAGAATTTCCATTATCAGTGGAGGAAGAGGCTGGGAGAAGATTTGCAGTTCAGTTTTACCTTTGCTCTTTGTTCAAGGGGAGCTGCACTTTGACTCTGTAGATAAATTCTCATTTCCTTCATTTAATATGCTTGCTCACATGGAGTGAATTGTTAACATCTGTAGCAAGAGCAGAAGGGAAATAGTGATAAATATATCTATTTTTAGAAGTTACCTTAGTACATGAGACCAGTAAATCTAGTTGTTTCTGTGTATAACAGGAACTGGCTTTATGTACTGTAAGCATGGACACCATGTGCTGACCACTAAACTTGGCTTAGAGGACTGTGTTGTGTCTTATGATCAGTACAGTAAACAAGATAAATCAGTGCATTTCCTATACCTCCCATCCCACACAGCAGAGGATTTAAGTTGCTGTGCTCCCTGAAAAGGGAATACAACACTTTTCATTAAGTCTGGCTGGTGAGGGAGAAGGATCTTTGCCTGCATTTTGACCTAGCTGGGAAACTGTGTGTCCTACATAGAAAGAAGGTAAGAAGAACCATGCCTAAGACTTTTTTGAGGCAGGGACTCTAATTCTGCTTGCCAAACGTTACGGTAGATGGCTATTTTCCAATCTGCTTTGCATAGCTGCATGAGAAAAGGTAGTTAGAGAGAGAACTGGCTTATACTGCTGCATTTATGGATGATTCCTCTGTCTTCATGCTCTGCACATCTGTGCATTAACTGCCATCAGGCCTGAAGCTGGAGGGAAAACCTTAAGCATCTTCCCAGCACTGCAGACATGGATTACAAAATGCCAAGGATTTTAAGGACAAGGAAGTTAACAGTGCTCAATGATATAAAGGCAGACTGTCACTGCAGTTCATGGAAAGCCAGCTCTATTTCCATTACCATTAACACAGCTGAGAGATGCTTCACTGGAAGATAAAAGGAATTGACAACTATTCACTAGAAACAAGTACACAAAAGTCTGCACCGAAGTCTAAATTAGTCTAAGTGTCTCTTAATTTTGGTGATTTTCAGTTCAAAAGTAAAGGAGGCATTTCCTAAGTTAATCAATGTCCTAATTAACAGGCTCTCTAGCAATTGGTTTTTGGGATGTGTTTTTTTTTTTTGTTTGGGTTTTTTCTTTTTTTTGTTGTTTGGATATTTTTGTTTGTTTGTTTGTTTTGGAGAGAATACCTTTTAAAAAATACAGCTGAATTGATAAGCAATTTGGTTATTTTTCAGAACCTGCCAGGTGAGCTAACTACAGACAGATATTTCAGTCTACAATACTGTCAACATATAAAAATTGCTTTCTTGGGAAGGATTCTTTTTGTAGAATCATAGAATGCTTTGGGTTGGAAGGGACATTTGAAGATCATCTAGCTCAACTCCCTGCCATGGGCAGGGATATCTTTCATTAGACCAAGTTGCTCAATGCTCCATCCAACCTGACCTTGAACACTTCCAAAGACGGGGCATCCACAACTTCCCTGGTAAAAAAAATTCTTCTTTATGTCCAATACGAATCTACAGTCTTTCAGTTTAAAAGCATTGACCCTTGTCCCGTCATTAGGTCCCTTGGTAAAAAGTCTCCCTCCCTCTTTTTATAAGCCCCCTTTATATACTGAAAGGCTGCAATAAGGTCTCCCTGGAGCCTTCTCTTCTCCAGGCTGAACAAACACAACTTTCTCAGTCTTTCTTCATAGGAGAGGTGTTACAGCCCTCTGATCATCGTTGTGGCCCTCCTCTGGATCCACTCTAACAGGTCCATGTCCTACTTGCACTGGGGGCCCAGAACTGGATGCAGGTGGGGTCTCATGGAACTGGAATAGAGGGGTAGAATCAAGTCCCTTGGCCCGCTGGCCACACTTCTTTTTGTGCAGCCCAGGATGTGATTGGGTTTCTGGGCTGCAAGTATGTGTTGTTGGCTATCTAGTAGCTTCAGGAGGGACAAATCATTTCATTATGTCAATAACACATTCAAAAAACCTGGATTTTCTCATATAAGTTTTCTCACTGGCACTCTTTAATAGTAACTGATGTCAAGAGTAACTGATATGTGCCAGCATCAGTTAGATATGTATCTGGAGCTACTGCCTAAAGATATGGAAAATAAGACATTTTAACACTTATTTTCAGAGAACTAATGAAGAAAAGAGTAGTAGAATGTTAATCAGAATAGTGGGAAGATGTTACTAAGTATGGGTTAATACCAATGCGTAAGAGAAGGTTAAAACTCTTTGCCAATTATCATCCAAAGAGAGAAAGGGGATTGCCAAAACTGTGAGGAAAGCTGCATGATTTGCTAGTTTGTTTTAAAGTAGGAAGTTAGTCATAACTGGACAGACTTCTTCTCCACTACAACAAATATTTTCTGATTACTTATTCTGATTAGTGACTGCCCATGACTCATTACTGTATTTTGTTAACAAAGCAGTGGTCAGTAATCTCTTTCATCCTTGGCTCAGAGGTTGTAAGATACATAAAAACAGAGTAGTAGAGAAATTTACTTCCCATTAGTTACACTTTCAAAACAAAGTAGGGAATGTTTTAAAATGTTGATGTAAGAAAGACTATCAAATATTGAAACTATCAGTAGTCAAACTATTAAAGGATGAAATACTTAATTTGAACCAGTGTCAAAGGCTTGGATGCTTATCCTCATCTAAACTTTCTGCACCTGCAAATTTCCTGAAATTTCAAGGAAAGAAACTTCATAATACATCTATTTTGATTCTTAACTGTTCCTGTTTCTGATTAAGCCACATTACAAGGAGTATGCATCTGGCGGCTCATGAACCAACACCAGGAAAGAATTGCAGAAAACTGCAACCTTCTTTGAAAAAATGCAGCAAGGCACATGTGATACGATGTTATCCATACTGTGAGGCTGTAAGTTAGCTTGATTGAAACTTGATTCAAATGAATGAAAAGACAGTGGCTGTTAACTGTTTATTTACACCAACACTTCTTTGTTTAAATTTCATGTTCCTTACTTTTATTTCATTTTCAGTGCTTTTCTGCCTGAAAGAAACACCGCATTTACGTTCAGGAAAGATGCTTAAATCCGAAGTTAGGTATAAACCACAAAGTTCCCTCTGACAGAAATTTAAATAGACTACCGTACACATAAGCAAAGTAAGTATTTTCAGGCCTGGGCTCATTAACTAGGCATTAAAAAAAAAAAAAAAGCCTAAGTTTTCAATCAAGGCTGATTCCAAATGATAGATAAGATCCTTTATTCTATGTCCACAATACAGAAGAAAAGAAAAAATCGTATCTTGAACTAACTGGAAAAAATGTTTCCTAGAACAGTAAATTGGAAGGGCTGTCTAGACAGAATCAAAAAGGAAATAGGAGGTAACAGTGTATATGTTACAAGAATGAACCTAAACCAGGGAACAGAATGAACCTAAATGGAATTCATACTAATTTTTCCTTCAGAAAATCATCAGTTTCCAACTGACATCATTATGCTGGCCAGTTCAGTTTGAGTATACTGACATCCTTGAAAAGCCCTTTTTGGACATAAATCTCATCCAAAACACTTTGAGCTACTGTATGCTAATCCATATGCTCCTATCCAGCTGGGCTGCAAAGAGGATGCAGAGCTTTATTTGTGTGCAAAGTACTGAAGACTTTTCAATTTCTTGACAAGAAGAAGTGGAGATGGAAGACTAGAAATCAAGGATGCAGCTTGCTAGGACAGACTGAGAGGACTCCATATTTTGCTTGAGCTAGTTCATCAGTCCTGCAATCACCCTGCTGAACAGTTAATCACAGATACATACTGATTTCCAACTGCAAACTTCCATTATTAACTTCTCAATGATCTGAGAAAGGCTTTTGCAGATCAATTCTTGAAACAAGCTGCTTAACCACAGATTCCATTACTTGCTCCACGTTCTGTAACAGTGAAGTCCCAAACAAGACTATCACAAAGTTACAATTTATGGTGGAGAAGCATAAAATAGAATGTGTGCCCTGTTTCACTGCACATAGCTACAGACTGAAGAATGGCAGAAATATCGGTTTAAGAAAGAGGCTACTTGAAGATGATACTATGCAAAGGATATGTGCACTCGTAGAGATTTTGTTCACATTAACTGAGCATGGCATTGAGTGAAAAATCCATCATTCACTTTTTCATTAAAGTGCATACAAGGACATGTACATAGTGCGTACCAGTAACAATGAATGTATGCATCCTTGGAAATTAGGGTTGGCAGGAAGTGATAAAAAGGAACATGGTGATTACTATGTGAATAGTGAGCAAGGTCCAAGGAAATTACAATGCCATTTATAGCCTTTAGTTAGGCACTCAGTCACTTCAGTACTAAGGAAAAGATATTGATTCCTCAATAAACTTGGGAATTACTGATAACAGTAGGAGGATCTAACAGGCCAGCCACTCTAAAATTATCTTATTAGCAAAAGTTCTCCTTTCTAAATCGACTCAGGACATGTGATCTACTAGACAAATTGACTCACAGTAGGATGTTTTTTTTACAGATTGTCAGATTAGAGAAATTATGTCAGCAAAATGACACTGTTAGAGGTACAGGTACACATTTCCAAATGTGCCTGCTTTTAAGCTGTCTTGTAGGGGCCAGAATGGTGCCTAGTGTAGATCAGCATTAATCCATTAATTTATAGTTACTAAACATTGTAATTTACTGGAACTGTATTTGTTTACAGTTAAAGCTATGGAGCGCTCTGTCTCTCCTGTTTAAAACTGAATTCAGTTCTCCAGGTAGACAATGATAATGAAATGCTGTGGGAACCTAGAATCGGTTCTTAAATAGTGAACGGTGTACAGCAAGATGGTGACTTTCTTTATAGCAAAAAGGTTTTACAAATGCCTAGGAAAAGTTGAGTACATATGAACACAGTGAAGGGAGCTGCCTTCTCCAGGACAGCTAATTAGTAATGAATGAATTAGGAAGGCAGAAACAAGTGACTGTAGAAAGCATAGTCATTGCTGTCAGTCAACCACACGCAGCACGAGATAGCAGCTTGTCACAAACTACCATGAATAAACAGGAACAGAGATTAGGAAGAAGAGAGATACAAGTGAAGGAGAAACACACATGAACTGAAGAAATCAGTGAGAGAAGATGATGGATAAGCAATGTCTTTGGAGAAAAGCATCAAGCAAGGCTAATGTGAGTGGAAGAAACAAGCATCTGGGTGTTGGTAAAGGCTAAGATTACAGAGGACACTGATAACAGACAAACAGAACAAGTGGGAGCAAAAAAAAAAAATAAAAAAGGAGCATCCTGATTATTATTTTCTTCCCTAAGAAGCGAAAGACAATTTTAGAAGCTTAACTCAAAGTATATAACATGCTAATATCTAACATAATATTTCTTTTCGCATGCCCAGCTATGATTATTCCAACCAGAAGATGAATGGGGTCATAATTAGGAAGCTTGCAGTGTGGGTAATCTCTTTTAAGGTACACCCTGCAGAGGAGTGAGACAAGCACTGTTGAAGAGTTCTTTAAAATCTGCAAAATGACTCAAGATAATTGTCCAGCTAGCAACACAAACTATACAAAAACAGGCATGCAGGTATTAAACAGCAGTTTGTGAACCCTTTGCAAAACATGGCAACAAGAGGTATATTAGCCCACAAAGCTTCACCCTATAACATTCTCTCTTAAAATAGACTCAGGCCACCACCAAACTACTATTGTTCTGAAAGCTGGGGCTGGGGGGTGTGGAAAGTAACATATATCACCTTTGTGGGCTTTTTAACCTGCGGGGAGAATTTGTAGTGTATTACTTTCTAGAACTATATTAAAATAAGTACCAATAAACTACAAGGACAGTCTGAAAAATGAGTAACCTCACCTACATGCTTCAAGCACTTGAAACAGATTAAATAAAATAGAGCACTGCATCCATATATATCAGTATCTTCAAGTGTGGGCAGAAAATCTATTACCAGGTAAAACCCTTTCATAACTCTCTTGAGGCCGCTGTCCCTGCCACCAGTTTCACATCCTATAATGCTATGAGTGAAAAAATAAATATTGACATTACCTGTACCATTTCTGTTCTGTTCTTTCATGACCTTCTGTATCAAGACTGAATACTTTGATAATTCTTTCTATTTGTGCTAAACTTTCTTCAGAAAAACACCGCCATTCAGGCACAGCAAATAATGTGCCTTCCCCAGTTAAATGCTAACGAAGCAAAGAATTCAGAGAAAAAGTACCAATTAAATAATTTTAAAAAAATGAACAAACAAACAAACAAGAATTAAGCCAGTAAGAGAAGATTAACATGCAGAAAATGTCTCTGCTCACAAGTGCAATCAAGTCACAAACTCTGTATATATTGGAAGTCCTTAAAGATGCTAAAAACAGAGAATGTGCAGAAGGAATGTGATCCAATGTACACAAGAGACCTTTCAGAACTTCTTGAAAAAGCAATAAGGTTTCCATGTGAAATTATGAATCCCAGAATTATCATCTGTCTTTTTCAGCACAGTGGACAGACAACAAATGGATCAAAATGGGGAAAAATGAAAAAGTGACAAGAATTGAACTTAAGACAAGAAAGACGGTAGTTCCAAGATGCACTAATGTACTCACAGACTATTTTTATTTCCAGTTCTCAATGAAATTTTTAATTACCAGCAAACAGATATTTTACCCAGTTCTAGCAATTTTAATTGCAACTCTTGCACCATAAAATGAAACAACAAATACTGAATTAATGCAAATCGAAAGTTTCCTCTGATCATTATGAGAATGCAGCATGTTGGAGAATAACCCCATCTCTGCAGGCTATTTATGATATGGCAGTCACCCCTCAATTCTAGTCTTACTCATTGCCAAACCATATATCCATGACAAATCCAAATGTAATAAACAAAGATGTCCCATGAAGGAAATATACATACAAACACACACACATGCACACATATGCATATGGAATATATATTAGATATGTATATATATACATACTAATATATGTATATAACTGTATGTCATGAGGTAGAACTGAAGTATGAATCGTTCAAGACAACCAAGCATTTTTTCTACTTTTTTTTTCATAAATACCACATAAGTTCATTACACCCTTCTCTACCAGAAAGGTCTGTCTCAAAATAACTTATTTTTTAGCATTGGAAGCTGGAATTTTGTTTTCAGTTCTGCCACTGCCACTCACAACATGACCTTTAGCACATTATGTCACTTTCTTGTGGCTCAGTTCATTGATCTACAAAATGGTATAACGATACCTGTGTTGCGGCTTATTGATACTCCCACATGGCAAGACAGCCTTAGATGCAAAGCACTGTCTAGGAACGTCCTGGTTAGACAGTTGCAAGAGAAGGTGCAATGACAGCATTAAGGCTGGCTAGTCTCAGAAGTATTAACTCTGTTTATATTATGATAGATTATGGCAATGCACTTTTGAAAGAACATGCCTCACATACCACAGACTTATCTTCTGCTGAAAGATGAACAGGAAACAAAGTAGATTTTACAGCAACTGTGTTCCATCTAATGTACAATATAAAGGATAATACCATGACAGAAGACTACAACAGAGGGACAGATAAGAATGGGTGGTATTTTTGAACCTTTTAAACTAACTTCTATTCACTTTGAAGTCAATTTTTTTCCCCAGTACAGAAGTATCACAGGTACTAAAGTGAGCAGAGGTGTAGTTCATGTCCTTAGGTCTTTCCTACATTGCACAAATGGCATGAAGAGTTGTAAAGAATATAACACAGTGTATATGTTTTAAAGCGCATTTTACCAGACACAATACAAATAGCAGATATTTGTACTCATATATATCCACCTTAGAATCACACATTTTTGCTATGTTCATATGAAACACTTGAAAGGAAAAGTAAT
Organism: Ibidorhyncha struthersii; assembly: GCA_013398815.1. Taxonomy (NCBI): domain Eukaryota; kingdom Metazoa; phylum Chordata; class Aves; order Charadriiformes; family Charadriidae; genus Ibidorhyncha; species Ibidorhyncha struthersii. The sequence continues at coordinate 120,190 of VZSZ01001502.1, forward strand.
TTCAGAATTAAAACCTTTCTTTGGTATTTCAATATTTCTGGTACTTTTAACATTTTTCTGAGAGATTTTACAAAATGCTTTTATCTCAAGATAATACCTTGGAAAAAAAGTTCCATATTTTCTCTGAAAAATTCTATTCAGAAGCTCTTAAATGCTAGAAGTTAATTTTTAAGTTTTAGAAGTCCATTTAACATAAATATTTAACGTATCTCAAATATGTGTATATTAATAAAATTTAATCCAGAGAATTTATCAAGTTATATTACTCTCAAAATTCAGAGTTCAAAAGGTTAGTGTAATTCGCTACTTAAGACTTTGCTACTAGACAGATGCAGTTCTAAATAAACAGTTCCTAAATCAGAAAAGGATAGATTCGCCACTTTGTGATTTAGTTTTAAGCATTTTCATTTTCATTTTCATTTTTGTGTCTCTTTGAGTAAATATTTCACTGGAGCTATTCAAATGAGTTATATCAATTTAACTCCACGGCAACTCTCACAATAAGAATTTCTTTCAATGCCTTTAAATAATCAGATGAATCATTAATTTGTGATTCTTTAGTGCTGGGGTTTCCTATGAAATTTTGTTTTTACTGTTTTTATGAACTGACATCCATTCTATGAACTTTTATTTCTCTTTCCACTAAACTTGATACTTCCACTTCTTAGAACTAGACCCAAGAGTAATGATTGCTCAAGCAACTAAAATCGACCTTTATTTTTGTAACTGATACAATTTTTAAATTAACTAACTTGCTTTCAGCTACTTGGACAGTTAATGTCCAGTTAGGTTTACACTAGACAGGAAAACTATGTCTCATTTGGTCTGTCATTGCAAACGTATTTTTATTCACAAAGATTAGACAATAGTAGTGGAATGTCCATGACACTTTGCCTCCACCAACTTTCTTTGAACAACTAGTCTCAGACATTAGGTCTCTCTCCTATACTTTGAAATGAGACTGGACAGAACACAACAGTATATCCCTGGCCATGTACTCTTTCCATGTACTGTTGCTCCCATCTGTAATTTCTTCAGACTCTGTAGTTTTGGATGTGACTGACCAGTGTCGAATTCTCAAGTCACCTTCACTATTGACTGACTTTGTGAGTTTACATAGATACAGTGCTCCTTCTGCACATTTTTTGGAAGCACGATTTCCTGCATTTTTTTTCTACAATGAAAGGAAATAAAGTGATATACTACCTTTTACTATGAGAGGTATATTGTCAGTACATGAAATACCACCACTACAGAGCCTGGTGGGCTCAGGACTCAGGCCTCTCTGTAGAAATACTTCTAGTTCCAGGAGGAGAGCATGTTTGCTCAAATTCCATATTTCCAATCTGTTTCAGAAGCCAGTATCCATTTGGAAGCAAGCTTGTTTAGAAGTTACATGAAAATGGCACTGGAAAATCCTATTTATTTCAAGGCTTTTATACTCAATTCTAATTAACTTTGCCAAATGCATGCACAAGCTCAAAAAGTATATGTGGTTACCCTTCATTATCAGGCAAAAGGAAACTACTGATACTCACCAAGAAACCTGAACTAGCATACTCTTTGCTCAGGTAAGCTTCTTAAGGGCAAGGTTCCCCAGGTTCCCAGATTATCAGACTATAATTACTTGCATTCCAAGTAACATATTTCTCTGATATTGCTTATATCTTTATCCTTCTTCTCTCCAGAAGAAAACACTTCAAAGTTTTCTTACTGTATTAAAAACCAAAAACCAAAACCAAAACCTAAAAACTAAAAAACCCTAAACAACAAGAAGCACCTAGTGAAATACTTATTACATTTATACAAGGCATACAACAATCTGCAAGCTGAAGATATGCAGAAAGCCAGAGATAACCTAATAGTTTTAGCTTTTAAAATAATTGGGTAAATTAACAAAACTGGCTTATGTCACGGCAAATCATAACATAGGCAAATCAGAACACTTGCAGAATGGGACAAAATCAGACAATTTTAAAGAACAAGCAAGAATTTTTTTTAGTGCCTAATAGCACATGGAGATTTTGAACAGCTTCTCATCTCAATGGCAATGACCAATATTACCCAGCACAAATCCATCAGGCATGGCTTTGCACTACAAACAGTACTGAAGGCACCAGAGTCTTAACTCGGAGTCCCCTGAATCGCTTTGATAAAAAGAAGCAGGATGAATTTGTGATTAAAGAACTAGCAATGTAAACAAAATAAAATAATCAGTTTTGTAGGTGGCACTTTGTACGTTTTTTTGTCCTTTTTAATAACAATGGATTTACAATCAGCATGGTATCTAAGTCTCAACAATATACTGCAGATAGGTCCAGGTCCTCAAGGGCAAACTATACAACTGACTATAAAATCAACACTTTGTTATCAAGGTTGTAATTATGATGATGGGTAGTGTAACAGAAACTCATTTTTCTAGTCGAGACCCTCATTATTATAGTGTTTACCTGGACAGTGGTAGGTAGATTTCGTAAAAAAAATATGGAGCCATGGTTGAGCCAAATTCATCCCAGGAATAATTCAACATGACAAGCTATAGATTACAACTGACAAGGACGAATTTATCACATGATGTTCTATATATCACATTACTGAAACGTGATGACATCCTATCTTCTCACAATCTTTAAAGAAAAACTGAAAGCTTTAAAGAGAATTGATGCAATTATAACAGCTGATAGAAAAATACTACAGTTTCTGCG
>VZSZ01001502.1:123053-133188 GCA_013398815.1 Ibidorhyncha struthersii
GGAGGGAAGGAAGGAAGGAAGGAGGGAGGGAGGGAAGGAAGGAAGGAAGGAGGGAAGGAAGGAGGGAAGGAAGGAAGGAAGGAAGGAAGGAAAACCTACCCCCTTAAAAATACAAGCAATACAAAAATACAGCGACTTTTCCTTCTCTGATTGTACTGCTGATGTAATATTCCCACTGTAAAGAGAACTTGCTGAGCATACAGTTAGCATTGTAACATGTTCAATTTGATAAGTAGATTGTTCCCAGATGTGCTGGCATCCTCAGTGCATTTCTCGTATTAATCTTAGTTTTGCCTCCTGGAGTCTTTAATACAGGGCATCCCACTAACCCTCTGCACTAAGATCCCTTTTATCCCATACTGTAAAATCTGTTTTTTCTGAGAAATTCAGAAGATTGTCTGCTGATTGTAAATCACAAATGGATATATAGCTTTTGGTCATGGTTAATAATGAAGAAAAAAAAAAGACCCAGATTTTTAAAATCATGGAGAGATTTCATCAACATTTATCATTTACACTAATTCCGCTGGATTCACAGGACAATATTTGAAACTGTTCCAATAGAAAACACTAGTGAAAGAAGTTTTAAAACACAGCTATAAAACTGCAGCTGCAGTCTATGCTTTATCATACACAACTATTCCCACTTGGCACTGACATACTGATTGAAAATATCTAAAAATACTTGAACACTTGTAATAAAGTTTGGAAATATCTACATAACACCACTGCTGCTCACATGGTTTTGAAAGGGTGTGGAATGCATGTTCATTGACTGCCGACTGCACCCAGTATTTGCTACAGAAAGCTTTCTGTGTATCGTTTGTTCCTGGAAGCCATGTATCAAAAATGACAGGCCTGATCCTAAAAAATGTTAAAACTTTCTCATTCTGAACCAACAAGGCTGGTAAGTACACAAAAATGTTTGTAAATTCAGTGGGAGAATTTAATTACTTTCTTGGAAGAAAAGGCAATAAAAAAAAAGAAATAGTTTCTTCTCTTCATTGCAAAAAAAACCCATCATCACTAAAAGCAATTTAAATCATAGGTATATAATTATCATCTGCCAACTTTATATATACAGCATGAATGTGTTGAGCTCTCTCCAGTTCTTAAGGCAAAAATCATTAGGAGCCATGACTGTCCATAAAAGAGGCAAAATACTAAATTTTATAACAACATACTCTTTCATATTGCTAAACCAGAATTTACACACTATAGGCTGATGCTCTTACTGTGGTATTCCAATGTAATTTTTAAGAGTAGTCTGTAAGAAACACACACTGGACTTCATCACAATTCACCTACTGAGTTCTAGAGATGAACAGACTTTTTGGGCGAACCTGAGGTTGTCTGCATCTTCCTGTGTAGTTACACTTCTACATGTTTCTCAAATGCCTGACTCCCTCTTGCTTCCTCCTACTCCAATCCACATGCTCAGCACATGGAGGCAAGTCATAGAATCATAGAGTCATAGACCAGCCCAGGCTGGAAGGGACCTCTAGAGACTATTTGGCCTACCTTTTCATGGGAAAGGGAGCCTGGATGGGATTATCTAGCAACCTTTTCAACTGCATCTTGGAAAAGTCCTATGCAACTGGTCAGTTTGGTGTGCTCAGGGAATTAAACCTCACTGTTTTCCTAAATCTTGTCTCCTCCAGTGCTGAACAGTAACACTTCAACAGTGTCACAGCACCTGGACTCACTCCATGGAGGACACAGGAATTTATTGTTCAGTGTCTACATCATATATAGATTTCTAATCCAGAAATATATATTGTCATAATCAAACAAGGTATAGATATCGTGCCCAGTGTTTGTCCAAAATTTACGGAGTAATTCCTCGGTGATTTTGGCATATTTAAACCTAATTTCTGAATAAATGTTACCTGGTACTGAAATGGAAAGTAGAAACTTGGTTGGTAGCTTTAGCTTTAGAACTCTTCTCAGTAGAGTATGAACCATGCTTTCTTGTTCATTTGATAGTTTCTACTGGATCCAAGTAATGGAGGGAAGTAAAAGCTACCACTTGTTTCTAGAATACTGAGGTCTGCATAGGAATGGCCCGGTATGGTCTGGTTTGGTGTAGCAGGGAAGACGAAAGGAGTCCAGGAACCTGAATTTCCTTTGGGAGGGAAACATTAAGCAACGGAAAAAAGGGCCAACTTAATATAAAAATGCTGAATACGCATACATTTACACAAAGTTTACTGCTGGAGACCTCCTGATTATGACATATGTAAGATGAATGACCAAATTTGTTTTTACTAGTCCAACTTTTACAAGGATTTAGAAAATGTTGGGTACATATATTTATAAATACATATTTATATATATATTCACATTCATATTTATACATATTCACATCTGTTNGTGTTTAATGAAACAGAACAATTCGTTACAGATTTTACTGCAGAGCACCATTAATAAAATACCACCGCAGTAGCTCTTCTGGGAACTCAAGTCTGACAGCAGTAGTTAATTGCTTTCTAGAGGAACACAAGCAGCCTTGGAGAGGCTGCAGTACCTTTTCCTCCAACCAAATGCATTCGGCTGTAACAAAGCAAGGACTGAACAAAACGCAAGCATCATTTCCTTATATTTCACTGACCACCTTACCAGTCATTCTTCACTAAAGATATTATCATATATATAGTCTATCTTCCTTTTCCTTCTATTGTCTATGCACTTATGCCAGAAACAGAATTCAGAGATAAAGATCATGGCAACCAAAACTTTTCCTGCTGATCCTCTGTGCATTGATCTGTTTATGGACAGGGAAGTATGAAATCCTAATAATCAAATCCAATGTGAGGGAAAGCTTATTGCCCTTTAATGGATAAACAAAGTAATAAAAAAGAAAGATGTACTTCAATGGCAAACACAATACACAATGAACACATTTCTTTCACAGCATACCAGCTTAGATTTAGAGAAACCAGCTCCATTTACAGAAAGAAAAGAAAATCCCACATTCAGGATAACTTAAAATTGACATTATTTCTAAAACCAGCACAAGCAGGAGACAATTTAATAGGCTTTGGGACAAAGCAATTGAAACCAGTCAGTCTCTACTGACCTAACAGCACCTTGCGAGGCATATGAACCTTTCCAGTGCAGACTCTTATTTCCAGAAACTTGAGAGGGCAGAATTTGTTACAGTTTAACTTGTTTTATAATGCTGTACCTAAGAAATGTATCTGTGGTTTAATAAAAATATATTTTCACTTACACAAAGCAAAGCAAACCATAGAAGAGGTGACCCATTTAAGCACAAAACTGGTTAATAGGAGAATTCCTGCCGATTGCTACCATGTGCTACAGCCTATGAAATAGCTACTTACCTCTTTTACCAAGATTAACCTGGCATTGCTTTGCTCACTCATGGTGCAATCAGACCTTCATTCTGAAGACAGACATATTAGCCACAATGCCCCTGTGCTTGTGGAAATCTACCAAGTGCAATCCTGACCGGCTTCTGTGATGAGGTGATGAGGCAGAATGCGTAGGGGACAGCAGTGGATGTTGCAGGCCTTGACTTTAGCGAGATCACCATGATCACCCATAGATTCATTGTAGCCATGGGGAGGTCTAGCTTGGGAACAGGTATGGCAAGGTGAAAGGAAAACTCTATGGAACCTGGTTCAAAGGTCTGAGGTCGTTGCAAAATCGAAATAGTGGCTGGTTAATAGTGGCATCCGTCAGGAACTGATACTGGGTGCAAAGTAGTTTAGCGCCCTCATCACCTGCATGGTGGAACAGAAGACACTGCCAGCAAGTAATTTGGGGGCACCAGATTGAGGGCAGTGGACAGTGGGCTGGAGTTATTTAGAGGAATTTGGAGAGGCTGGAGAAATGGGCTGAAGGGAACTTCATGAAGTTCTCCAAAGCCACGGAAAGGAGTGACCCCTGCAGCAGGACAGGATGGGGTTGACTGAGTAGAAGCAGCTCTGCAGAAAAGGCCTTGGGGGGCAGCAAGTTCCCAGGAGGCAGCAGTGCACCTGGGCAGCAAAACAGCCCTTGAGCTTTGCGCTGCAACTGCGCAGGCACAGCAGCAGCATGAGGAGCTGATCCTGTCCCACTACTCAGCACCAGTGAGACCACACGAGGAGTGCAGGGTCCAGGTCTGGGCTCCTGGCACAGGACAGACTCTCATGTAGAGGGGTGAGTTCAGTGGAGGGTTACCATGATGGCCAGGACTGGAGCATGTGGATGTGGGTTACTTCAGCTTAAGAAAGGGGTTAAGGTGAGATTCTGCTGTTACATCCACCTGCTGAGGAATGGGGAAGTATAAGGAAGATGACGGCAGTCTCTTCTCAGACTGCAGTGCAATAGGATGAGAGGCATAAAGCACAGCTTGGAACATGGGAAATTCAGATTCAATAAAATGGATTTTTTTTTGCCCACTATGAGGGCTGTCGAACCCTGGAACAGTCTGTCTGTGAAAGCTGTGGTATCACTGTCCTTGGAGATGCTCACAACTTGGTGGAACAAGGCCTTGAGCAACACAGTCTAACTGAACCTGCTTTGAGTAGGAGGCTGGACAAGATGAATTCCAGCAGTCCTGTCCAACCTACCTTATTCTGCAATTGTGTGAAACCAGTAATTAGTTGGTAGTTCCTTCTGACTGGCTCAGGCCTGGGAATGTGTAAAAACCACAACAGTTTTTTTTTGCTGCTCTTCACATGAATAGCACAAATCAAAGTATAGTCTAAATAATTTTATATTCATCAAGTATCCCCCTTCTACACAGGAAAGGATAAAATATAAAATACCCCTGCAACCATACTCACCTCTCACTTAGTTTTGTCTATGTTCTTTAGTGTATTTGATGCCTGTTGTAATTGCCCTCTGCATGATCCCTTGCCAGTAAATGTGTTTGTTGTCCTTGTCAGAGTATTATGGATTTGAACTATGGTGCATCAAGGGCAGGACAAGCATTAAAAAATAAGATGAAAATGATCAGCTGTCTACTTTTCTCTTTACATGATACTTCCTTTTCTGAAAGAATGAATGGCTTGGATATTGCGTGCTTGTACAACTAGCACAGTACACAGTATGCTTCACAAAAAACAATCTGCAGAATCAGTGTATTCTATTGAGTGTCTTCTCAAAGTTAGAAAAAACCCAAAGACTCAAGCTGTTACAAGGTGCTTACAAAGATGACTCTGACTTATTTCAGCAGTACATACCTTCATTTCTACTTCAGCAGACATTATTGGAAGATACCATTACCACATATCCTTCACCAATGTCACTCTAGATATGACAGGGAAAAGAAGAGCAGTAATACCTCCTATCGGGTCACAGCTAACAGTGCACAGCACTGCAGAAATTCTCCTCTGTGCTTCAGCAGAAAGTGTCATTTAATGTAGATGGAGGGAGGAAAGGAGTCAGCTGTGAGAAAGCTTCTGGGTAACAAATGTGACTTGCATATGACTGACACTTCTCATTCTAGTGGTTCCAAAGTACCCAACCACTTGATGTTAGTAGAATGAAAAGTCAAAGAATGTAAGTTAACATAATCACCAGTAGGGCCATCCCTCTACTAAATCCTTGGTTTCATCAGTTTTATTATATCACTATATAGTATTTGTAATGGGTTTACATTTTCTGACTTTTTCATGAAGGTTCAGCTAAGATAGGTTATACTATCATTAAAGAACCAGACTGTTCATTGCTCAAATACATATTTCTAAAAAAGAGATATGGGACAATGAGCAACAGAACACATAAGGAACAGAAATTCTCCAGTTTACTTAATCAGGTTACATCTGTTGCCTTGAAGACTCTGTGCAGAGCAAGAAAGGATACTCTTTTACTGATTAGCACAAATATATACCCAAAGCCCTTTGTTCTTCTATTCTGTATTCCACCCAAGCCAAATGCCAGATTGTTCATTATATTTCTTGAGCAAAAGCACACAACTTGGCATTTCACAAATAAGCATAACCTTTCCCTCCCCTCTCTCCCCCACTGTATCTTTTCCCTCCTACTTTTCCAGGCTTAGTCTCTTTGACTTCTGAAAAGGTTTACATTAACATTTTTAATAGTCTCGTGAGAGAGAATGAAACTCAACCATCCATCAACATTTTTCTTGCAGTCTTCCTGAGAAAAGAGGGCAGTGACACACAAAGAGATCTTTGTGAGTTAACTTTTATTTTCCAGGCTAACACACTAAGATCCAAGAGAAAGTCCTGCTAATATAATTACTTCACAGCAGCAAAGAAATTATAGGGAATAGGAAACAAAGAATGCACTCTTACAGAAATGAAGCAAGCTGGACTGTTCTCTGCTAGCAGGATAACCATTGGTATGCAAAACTCAGTACTGGACATCCATTTTTTTTGTAAGGGTTTCGCAACTTGGTCTCTTCTCTGTGCCGCTACATACACACCTCAGCTGTTTTTAAGTCTTCATGAATTCATAACTGCAGCTGTAAGCAACCGTGTGTCCACATCACAAGATTAGACTTCTTAACATGCTAGGCATGGCCAACTTTGTCTCAAATAAAACAACTAACTAATGGAACTTCAGTCTACTCCTCCTGGGAAAAACTCAAATATTGAAAATATTACTTTGTTTCTTAAAATTATTTGACGATGCCACCAACAAAGCTCTCATTCTTTTTTCCTTTTCTTTCCTTTGAAAGCCAAGTCCCTTCATGCTTCTTGTGGTCTGGTAATGCAACAAAGTCTACAAAAAAAATTGTCTCCGGACTGGATTTAAAAAAGAGGAATGTATGTTAAAAACTTCATTATAAAATCAAAATAAGATAAAAATACCCAGAAGTCACAGAGCTTACTCTGGAAAGTCTTAAAAGCCAAACTTTCTTCTCTAAACCCTAAAATATTCTTTTAGAAAATCCTGTGAATGTAACCTACAGGGTGTTCTCTTTTTGTTCATCTTAACTGGGAAAAAAGAAAAAAAACAACCAAGAAACACCAAAACCATCAGCCAGAGCTTCTTTAGGTTCAAGGACTGTGTTTCATTGACTTTAATACCAATTTATAACACCTACAGATTGAAGTTTCTACCATTTCATTAACTTTGCTGCTATTTCCAAGCACCCACTCACTTCTAAGCATTGCTCAGAGAATAAACAACCCTGTCATTAAGCACTGAAATTATGACGTGAAGAACTCAGACTGAATGATAGATTTAAAATTACAGGCTTTACACTTTATAAATTCTCACTATTTTGTATATGCCTGATTTCCCACACGTAAAAGATGGTTCTAAAAGTCTTCACAGAAGAATATACCCAAGCACCACATTTTTATAAGTCAGGCATTCACAAAATTAAATAACTTCATTCTTCAAATGAAGAAGATGACACTACATAGTGATACAAAGAAAGAAGAAACTACTTAGTAAGATCAAATTGTAAGTTCTGACGAGGGAAACAAGTTGAATAAAAGGAAATGCAATGCCTTCGCCTGGGGAGGAATAATGCCATGCACCAGTATAGGTGGGGTCCTGCTGGACCAGTGGCCCATGAGCTATGCTTGCAGCAAAGAAGTCTAAAGAAACTACCTGGACTACATTAGGAAAAGTGTTGCCAGCAGGTTGAGGGAGGTGATTCTCCCTCTCTGATAAGTCTTGAGTCCAGTTCTGGGCTCCCCAGTAGAACAACAACATGGATTTACTGGAATGAGTCCAGCAGAAGGACACAAAGAGGATGAAATGGCTGGAGCATCTGTCATATGAAAAGAGGCTGAGAGACCTGGGACTGTCTGGCCTGGAGAACAGAAGGCTTAGGGGGATCTTATCTGTGTATAAATACCTGATGTGAGAGATCAAAGAGGGAACCAAACTCCCACAGTTGTGCCCGTTGATGGGACAAGAGGTAACAAGAACAAATTAAAACACATGAAGTTTCATCTGTACACAAGAAAATTGTTTTCTACTGTAAGGGTGTTTGAATATATCAATAGAGTAGGTAACATTATTTTTCTTCCATTATATTTTTGAAGGTGATGTTAGCAAAGCTAGAGACATAAAACATCTTTTTCCTTTTTCACTTTCTAAATCTGGCCAAAATCTTAAATCAATATGGTTTCAATATTTCAGCTCAAAGACACTGATTTATACCAATCTGGAATTTGGATAATCTGTAAAATCTGGTGTTCATGTAAATCTGGAGATTATTTCTGGATTACTTTTTTATCTTCTTCTAGCTACACTCCATTATCTTCAGAATCACACTGTTTGGTATCCAGCCAGCAACATATTCTATATATCATTATAAGAAAAAAAATTGTTTATCGTTTTAAGTGTATCAGAAGTTACCAGTGCTGTCTAGATATCTGGCAGAGAGGGGCAAGGGAATAGGAGAAAAGGTAATGGTATTTTCACAGAGAAATTTATGTTGAGGAGAACTCTGGATGTAACTAGTTCAATCCCCTGCTTAAAAATTTCAAATTAGATCATGTTGCTCAAAAGCCTTGTCCAGACAGGTTTTGAACACATCCAGATGTACAGGTTTCACAACCTTGCCAGGCGAGGAAGGAAGAGGCATCAGACTTATCTCTACCACTAAATTCTAAATTTAATAATGAATTTTATTTGAACATAAGGGTTGACAATAATTTTATCCACAGCCTTTGTAATTTTCTCTTACAGCTTCTGCAAATTAGTCTTTCATTGAATTGCAGAAACACTGAGCTCTTACAAATATATTAATCTGGGCAAACTTGTCTTCATTAAACACATAAATGCCATACAGGAAAGAAATGCAAAATATTTAATCGGATCATTTCACAGCACGGAGAAATTTTATTGTATAGCTTTCTACCTCGTCAGTTGATTAAAATTACATATACATATATTATTCATGATATACCCATACTCTACAGTGTATTTCATAAAAGTTTGGAGTTTGTTGATTTAATGTATATAGAAAGATAACATAATAATGATTTGAAAATGAACTAGAGATATCATGTATTTTCTATTTAGCTAATTCAGAATTTTAGATCTGAGGCTGTAGTACAGCTAAAAGACCACAGCTGAAAACTTTACAACTGCCTCAAATTTTCTACATAGTCAGAAATGTAGGTGTAAGCTCTTCACCAATTAAAGGTATTTGATCTCTACTATTTATAGAAAAACGCATTTCATGTATGTTAAGAATGAGTTATATTCTTGACCAAATCTCAAATCAGATCATGTTTTTTAGCCTGGCAGTCAAAAGTCACCTTGAAAAGCTATACCATACATTGCTATTTTCTCAAATTGATAAAAGAAGTCAGAACTTGTTATCAGAATGTGATAAATAATATTTATACACTGTGTTTGACAGAAAGCTTTAAATACAGATTGTTTCTTGAACAGTGTAAGCATTCAGTTTAAGATTTTTAGTTTGATTGGAAACGGCTCAGAAATGATGCAACTAAAGAAGATGCTTCTTTTGAATATTACATATAGTTGCACAACTACATATATTTGCACAAGTCCTAAAACAAATTTGTCATTTCTCCATTGCAAATTTATTTTTATGTCTCAAAACAAAAAATAAATTCCAAACAAAACCATAAATTTATGTTGAATATTGTGCAGGAGAGGGCAAAAATGGAAGAATTTACACTGGATTGCTTTTATACTGTGATATTCTACAGTGCTAAAATGCAATTCAGTGTATTTATAGTTAGGAAATGGGTGCCTTCATTTTTGGGGAGCCTAATGTGACATGAGATTGAAAAGGTCATATACAGAATGAAAGAGTTCTGAAAATACCTGAAGTATATCATTTAGGAAGCTAAATATGACAGATCACAACAGAAAACTTTGCTGTAAGTTTAATTAAGACTCATCAGTTTGTAGTTACAAACACATCTTGTTATAACATCAGCCTTTACTATCAGTATAAATTGGTGTTGGGAAGGTAACAGTTCCAGATTGTAAAATATGATAATCATAAGATTAGAACTGAGGGACTTCCAAAAAATTCAAAGACATAGCAAATATGAAACAAATAAAACTGTGTTTTTTCCAACATGCAGAAAAAAAACTAATTAATTTATTGTTGTAACACTGAAACTAACTAAAATTAAGTAAAAATTAATTAAGTAAAAATTAAGTAAAGTTTAAGTAAAAATTAAGTAAATTAAACCTGCAAAAGGAATTGGACAGC